>CAUYRT010002516.1:0-137953 GCA_963574885.1 Lepilemur ruficaudatus
AGATTTTTGAATGTAACAAGATAGGTCAACTTGAGTGGTAATATATTTTGGGAGATCAGCTCACTATAAATTGTGACTGTAAACATTATACTGTAAATGCTTTGTAGTTTTCCCCCAATAAAAAAGAAAAAAAAAAAAAAACCATGGGCTTTGAAGTCAGATAGATCTTTGCAAATTACTTCATCTTTCTGAGCTGCAATTTCCTCATCCTAACAACAACAACAATAATAATAGCCGTTGCAAGAATTAAATGAGATGTCTTATATAAAATAGGTCATAGTGAACACTCCATAAACATGAGTGCCTGTATTTGTTTCTTGAGGCTGCTATATCAAATCACCACAAACTTGGTGGTTTAAAACAAGAGAAATTTATTCTTTCACAGTTCTGGAGGCTGAAAGTCCAAAATCAGTATCACTAGGCCAAAAACCAAGGTGTCAGCAGGTCTACATTGCCTTTGGAGACTCTAGGAGAGAATCCGTTCCTTGCCTCTTCCAGCTTCTGCTGGCTCCTGGCATTTCTTGGTTTGTGGCCATGTCATTCCAATCTTCAAGGCCAGCATCTTTAAATCTCTGGTCCATCTCCTCTATGTGTATATCAGCTTTCCCTCTGCCTCCCGCTCATAAAGATATTTGTGGTTGCATTTAAGACCCACCTGGATAATCTCCCCATGGCGAGGTCCTTACCTTAATCACATCTGTAAAAACTTCTTTTCCATATAAGGTAACATTCACAGGTTCTAGGGATTAGGACCTGGATATTTTTTTTTTGAGGTGGGGAACATTATTTAGCTTGCCACAGTGACCTTACGGTTTTTGAATGACAGGAAAGAAGTGAGAAAAGAACAGGAAGGGAGAAGGTACCTTTTTATATGAAATTATATCATATGAAAATTTAGCATTCAATTTTCTTTTTGAGACAGAGTCCCACTCTGTTGCCCAGGCTACAGTGCCATGGCGTCAGCCTAGCTCACAGCAACCTCAAACTCCTGGGCTCAAGCAATCCTTCTGCCTCAGCCTCCCGCGTAGCTGGGACTACAGGCATGAGCCACCATGCCCGGCTAATTTTTTCTATATATTTTTAGTTGACCAATTAATTTCTTTCTATTTTTAGTAGAGATGGGGTCTCACTGTTGCTCAGGCTGGTTTCAAACTCCTGACGTTGAGCGATCCTCCTGCCTTGGCCTCCCAGAGTGCTAGGATTACAGGCGTGAGCCACTGCACCCAGCCAGCATTCAATTTTTTTTTTCAAGTTGACAACTGGGAATTACAAGGCAACAACATTAGTAGGTATATCGTTTAGATGTATAAATATAGTCATGATTTTGAAATCGGGTTGTATTTATAGTCAATTATGTTATATAAGGTTTTTTTGATTTTATTAGTATAAGGATCCTAAGCTGATTCTTGACATAATTATTTCTGTACGATAAGGAATCATTTAACAGGATTTTAATATATTTGCCTAGCTTTTTCCTCTACATTTTAATGCTTCCTCTGTACAGCCTTGAGCTGTAAGTTAACTTTTCACAGATCTTGACTCTTTAACTTGATTATAAATGCTTTGAGATAAGACAGCATGTCTTGTACAGCTTTGTATCTTTCTCAGTGCCTAACATAGTATATTGGTCAATAAATATTTGCTTGACTGATTAATTTTAAAATACCCAGGAAAGCAATTGTGAAGGAAGATGAAGTCAGGTCCATTCAACATTTGAGCTTCATGAGGAGAGATATTAGGAAAAAAATATCTTAAACCTTGAGGGAAATATTGATACTTCTCTTTCTTATCCCATATTTCTCAGCTCTGATTAAAACGTGCATACCTTTGTCAAAATTCATTTCAAACTAACCAAGGAAAAACAGTAATATAACATTTGAATACAGATCCTATCTGTTTTATTCCTTTTTTCCAGTGAAGTAGTTTGTTGATCTATAGCCTCTCAGCAAAAATTCAAATAATGTCCCCTTAACCTTTTTAAGGATCAAAATAAGCCGATGCCAAATTTTTCTGCCAGTAAGGGCCTCCTGTATGATGTGCCTAACAGTGGGGAAAGAAAAGGGAGGGCTTCTAAAAAAAAATAGATTATTCATTTAAGGCAAGCTAGCACATAGTTTCTACAAATATTAATTTCCTTCTGTTTTCCTTTTTGCTTTCTTTCCCATTAATAATAAATAGGCTTAATAGTCAAGAGAATGAGCAACTAACCTTCAGAAAAATGATAATTCCTTGAAGAGTAGAGGGTTTCACTGAAATGCAAAATGTTTGTAAATGATGTATTTTATGGTGGTTTAGAGACCTAAAAAAAAAAGTTATATAAAAACCCTGAAATAAAAAGACTGTTTATTAGTGAGCAGGGGCTATGGTTATAATCTTCCTACTGTGGCTTCTAGGTTGTTCTCTGTGTGTCCTTTCAGTGATTCTGAGTTTTTGGACTTTGCAGGAAATGCTAGGTGCAAGGGTGCTAAGCTACCTTAAGGTTGTGTCTTTCCAGGGAGAAAGCGGGATTGTTCTTTTCTGTGTGTTTATTTGCAATGCCTTTCAGAGTTGAGGAGCAATCTTTTGAAAATGATGAGAATATGGAATTGGCTATTGTAACCTGATTCAGCCAACCAGTTCCATCTGGGTGATTTTTAGCCTGCCTCTGAGAAACAGAAATGGGCAGGTAGGAGTCTCCCCAGACCCCGGATAATTGAGTTGAGCTCATAGTGTTGTGCACTCGATGGTGGTGCATTAGCTGCAGCCCTCTTGCCCTCTGCAAAAACATATTTCTTTTCTCAATTATTCAAAATAAATAAATCAATGATATCATAAAAAAAAAGGGATGAAGAAAACATTAGAAATAACCACCCTTCTGCTTCCGTATGGAAAGCACAGTTTAAACTTCAGTGATTTTAAAGACAATTTTAGTGAAAAGAGAAAGCCCATCTGTAGGGCTCGGCAAATTAATTTTGAACATTTGAAGATAAAAAGGCTGAGTTCCTTGGAACTGGCTTTAAAAGTCACAATCCATGGCAATCTGAGGTATTCATTGACTAGGGGCTCTTCTGTTTATTCCAAATGCCCCTTTATCATTGGTTTTGAAAGACTATGGCTTTCTGTAAAGCATTGCCAATTGGGAAAAGAATCAGATAACGCAAAAGTGATGCCACCAAGATGACACCCCTTTAGGCCCTCAATCGGATTTCTTCTAAATCAAAAGGCTTCACTTGATTAGCTCATTCTGTGGAGGAGGGGGTAAGAAAAGAGGGTAGCTTTTCATTTTTTTCTTTTTCATCTTCATAGCAAAGCACATATTGAATAAAAGCCCCTGGATGAGCCACAACGCAAACCCAGAGGGTGGAAGAGATAATTTTGTAAATTGTAAATCAGAAATTCTATTTGCGGTGGATGCTGAACACACGTAATTTACCAGCATAACATTGTTACCCTGAACATAAACGTGATGGATGGCTTGTAAGTTTGAGAAGAGGGGGCAGAGTCATTTAAATATCAAGTATGTATGACGTTCCTAGGTTCTCTGGATATCAAATTTTAGCCTCCTTGGGAGATCCTTTAGGAAGAGGATATTGACCTATTGGCTCTGCCTGGAGATGGAAGGCTGGACAAACGACCTGGGAGCCGCCCTTCGGTTTGTTTCACAACCAAATAGATATAAAAGCAGATGAAGTGAGTTGGTGGCATCTGGTGTTAAGACGATTGCGCTTTTCAACATACTTCTTTAGAAGATTAATGTGCCAGAGACCTTGCCGATTTGGAATCGCTAACCTTTTCTAAGTTTGAATTGACTTCCATGAGATTTTTCTCCTCCTTCGAATTAGCAAGCAAAATGTACCACTCAGGTTGGCTATATGAACTGAGAAGCCAAGTAATTGACTCTGGAGGGAGGACATGAGTGGATGGCATAGCAGAGTAAGATCAATCCAAAGTCCCACGGAGTAGCTCTCCAAGAAGCGCAGTTAGCTCTAGGGTCCTGATCCTCAATTTCTCTTTCTTATCCGAGTGTGGTGAGCAGCAGCTGTATACTTTCCCCACTGACAATGCTATTTCTAGGCCAGAGCTGACACAGACAAGAGGAACACTTCAGATGAAAGATAAATAACAATTATTAAAAATCATAAGGGCTTTTTTCTTTTTTTTGGTAATTGAAGTCACGAACTGTACTAATTGCCTCTGAAACTATATGCTATTTACTGCATTTTATTAACTGCACTGTAGAGGAGTATGTCCTTTCTGTGTATTGGCATCTTGTAGATATATTGAGATTTTTGCATAAATGTGTTATTCATCACAGACCAAGCCACATAAATAAAATATAGAAAGAGATATTTGTCCTGTAACCAAAGTCTTAGAGAAATAGCTTAACAAGTGACAATGCTGTCAGAGAACATGAAAGACTGAAATTAAGTCTTGCTTTTCTTCAAAACACGATCTTTAAACAAACTGAACTTCAGTTCTTCACAGTCTGGGGACAGGTAAAAGAAGATATTCAAAGTACCACGTGGGGTTCCTGCTAGCTGACAGAAAGGCATCCTTAGAGAGCTGAAATAACTTTTAAAAAAGAAAAAAACCACTTAACTCTGCAAAAAGTACGATGATTATTTCTCTTCTGGAACCCTTTTGACAAACCCCTACATTTTCAAAGAGTTACATGGGATTTAGCCAGGCATTGACTTTCATGTGAGTAGCATTGCTAAACTATATTTGGTCCTTTGGAATTTTAGGGTTTGGTATTTGTTATAAGTCAGACAATAGTTTGATTTAAGTTGACAGAGTTTGAAGAATGAATAAACATGGGCACTTTGGTGCAAAAATACAAATCTCTAAGTTGCCCACTAGTCAGGCAAGGATAACCCAGAAGAAGGAAAAACAAAAGTAGAGCATCTAAGTCCAAATGGTGTTGAAAAATTTGAGTGTCATTTGAACCCATAAGGACAAACATCAAAAGTTGGACAGAGCCATCATATGACCCCAACAATTGGCTTCTGAGAATATTCTTCTAAAAAGTTTTCCTGTTTGGGACTGCAAGATAGATTATCAAGACAATTTCTATTCAGAACTTGTCCTGTTTACAACCCATATTACAAAAAGTTTTATTACCATTGTCATCTTTTAGCAGCATGAGTGATACGATCTCATATTCATAATATGGCTATTCTATATTTGCAGCTTTATGAAAATCTATAGATATCAATATCTGTTTTTAATGGATCTTGCAGAAATCCTGCTGCCTGGGAAGTTATGTGGTACCGCTGTGGAATTATCAGGAAGCTTCATCTGACAATTATGATATCATATCAGGAAAATATGACTTTTAAAGTATGGGAGAAAACTTTTACAGTGTCATGACCAATCATATTTTAGTTTGGAAATAAAAACTCAGGTCTATATGTGATAATTAGTTGCATTACCTTAGTTGCAACAATCCCTCTATCCCACCCAAGGCTGCCTGTCCATGTCAATGAAATTGGATGCCAAATTGAAAAACTCTAAAGCTACTTCTTTCATATTAGAAAACACTGGCAAATCACATCTTCCTGCCCTACTGGCAGATAAGCAAAATTAGCACATACCCCTCTCTTTGTTTGGTCAAACTTTAATCAAACTGTTTATACTGACAGTGAGGTAATCACATATTAGACATCAGCACAAAGGGATCTTTAATGCCAACATTTGATAATCTTTGCGAAATGTATTCATTTGACCTCTCTATAAGAGATTGGCATGGATAATCACTGTGTCTTCCTTCTTTGGCTTCCTTGCTCTTTTTCTTCTTTCCCTATCTCCATGTCCCTCCTTCTCAAGCACCAGCCACTCCTTAAATAATTGGTGCTCATCACAGTGGTACTCCTGGCTTATTTTTTTTAAGTCCTTAAACATATCCATCCTGGGTATATCTGTATGGCTTCAACTTCCACCTACAGTCTCTTGACTCCCAGCTCAGTTGTCTGGCTGAATATTTCATAGACACCTCAAAGCCTACTTATCCCCAAATGAAATTATCATCTTCTCACCAGTGCCCATCCCTCTAAACAAACAATAAACAATTAAGCCTGTTCCATACGCCCTTCCCTGTCTTGGATGAATGGCACCAATATCTACTCCAATGACGAAAGTACATATCTAGGATTCATTTTAAGACTCTCTACCACGCAACCACCAGAATCATCTTTCTTGAACGTAAATCTGACCATGCAATTCTGCTAGTTCAATGGGTTCCCAAGACCTGTAATGAACTATCAAAACTTAGCATGTTAATCAAGGCATTATCTGGTCCCTATATATTTTCTTTCAGCTCCTGTCTTGCCACTTATCCCCTCTCAACCTGTGATCCAGCCATTCTATTTGTAATTTCTCAAATATACAACATGCTTTCCCACTTTTGAGCCTTGTAAATGACCTCCTCACTAGTCACACCTTCCCTCTGCCCCAACAGTCTCCCTGTCTGCCTTGTGGAGTCTTACTAGACTTCTAAGACTCAGGGAAGAACATTCTTTCGTGTGAAACTTTTCTGTGATACGCAGACATTCATACTTACTTCCTAAGCAGGTGCCTCCCTTTTCTGTTCATATAGAACTGTATGCACATATTATAAAAACATTTATTGCATATAATATTTGTGGTGTTTTTCTGTCTCCCCTGCTGAACTGTGAGTTTCTTGACAGTAGATACAGTTTCTCATTCACCTTTGTATTCCCAGAATTTAAGTGACTGTTCATTGGAGGTGTTCTATAATCTTTTTCTTTTATTGAATACATATTTGGATCAGCCATAGATAACTGGATATATTCCTAGATATCTGATTGGAACAAGCTATAACTCAGGTCCCCATGGCAAATTTCCCTTCCATGGGAATTGGGGCTGCTCCTTGACCCAGTTTATATAGTTTGCTGCAACCTATTTCAGCACTTCCTTTCCTTTAAACTCTTGATATTCAAGAGTTTACTGTCAATTCTATGATTCCAGAAGAATAAACCTTTGGGTAAAGTGTTAAATTACTCATTTAGAAATATAGATTTAGCTGACTTTGTATTTCATAAAGATTCCTATAGAATGATATCCCCAAAGATGAGCTTCTTAGTCTTAATCTAAGTATATAAGAACTGTCTGCTATATAAAACCAATAGTCTATGTAGTCTAATATTCTAATATACTGTTAACTTACTTTAATTTATGGAATATTTTTCTATAAAAAGCTGACATTTATGGTACTTTTAATATCCCTTTTGACAATGGAAGCTGAGGCTTAGGAATTATTTTAATTGGCTCGGGCTACTATAACAAAATATGATAGACTGGGTAGTTTAAAAAACAGAAATTTAATTTTATACTGTTTTGAAGGCTGGAAATCTGAAATCAGTGTGCCAGTATGATGAGTTCTGTTGAGGACCCTTTTCCCTGCTTGCAGAGGGCTGCCTTTTTGCTGTGTGCTCCCCTGGCCTTTCCTCAGAGCATGCTTATGGAAAGAGAGAGCTCTAGTGTTTCTTTCTTGTCTTATAAGGGCACTGATCCCATTATGGGGGTTTCACCCTCCTGACATCATCTAAATCAAATTACCTCCCAAAGGCCCCACCTCCAAATACCATCACATTGTGGGTTAGAGCTTCAGCAAATGAATTTTGGGGGGACACAAACAACCCATAAAGAGATTAAACTACTTTTCTGTAGGTACTTAAAGTAATCCACTAGCAGGGCAAATGCTGACTCCAAATCCTACTTTCTATTAGAGAATCCTATTCTCTAATAATTTGTCTTTGTTGCTTTTTATACATGAGTACTCAAACAGCATTTTAAAAAGTAAGATATTACTATCAATAGTTCTCATTATCTCTGATGTATTCCCCAATACATGAATCTCCCTTTAATGCTTATTTTTCATATATGTTTATCCATATTTCTGAACTGTTTTAGTGAAGGCAAATAATTTAAAGTTTCTCTCCCTCTTGCTCTTTAAAGTTTTTCACAACAAAAACAACAACAACAAGAATGAAAAAAAGAAAACAGAAAAAAAGAGGGCTGGGCTCTTGGTGCTTCTGGCAATTTTATTCTAACACAAGTAGCACCCAGATTGTAGTTCTGATAAGTATTTCAGTTCTTTCTTGAAAAATTAAATTCACAAAACAATTGATTATCAGTTATAAATGGCAAAAACACCATCTGGTTTTCAAAATTGGTTAAATCCATGTAGCAAGGGGAAAAAATGTTGGAACTTGTAGTTGGCGAGGAGTTCTAGTCCATGAAGCAGAAAATGACGAGCTTTACTATGAGAAAGCCAGAGTAGTCATAACTTGTACTTAGCGGCTGCGGGAATTTGATACGCTCTTCACATGTTCCATATGTTAAACCGCTTGGCGAGATCTTCAGTGTGAAGGAGCTGGGGGTGGGAGAGGCGTGTGGCTAGTGCATAGAGTCGCAACAGCTTAATCCTAAATTCTGAGTTCTGATTCTTAACATGTAGACTCCAAGCTAAAGGTGTCTCAGGACTCAGTTTCTTTACCTGTGAAATTGGATGTGCAAATTTCTTAACCTTATGGCACAGGTGGCATTTTTGTGGAAACTTTTAAAGCTATTTGCATTCCTCTAGTGAGGTAAATCATACAGCATTAGCATTTCCTACAGAAATGTCCCATGTTGTTCTTTGCCAACTGGAAATTTGAGTAGGTGTTCATTTGATGTGCCAAGAGAATGAAGAGAGATGAAAACACTCCACATCTCCCAATGTCCCCATACTGTGTTCCAAGTGTGGGAGGACTGGGGCCTGGCTACATTCTCTTGGAGATTCAGTCTCATGAGGAATGCTTTTCCTTAGGAGTGTACTACAATTCTGTTTTTTTTTGTTAAAGAAAAATATTTCTGGGTTGCTGGTGTGTTTTCATCTTATGTTAAAAATGTAGCTATCCTTTGCTTATTATTCATGCATTATAATGTGAAATTTATTCATTCACTTAACAGATATTTATGGAGGTACAGTGGTTAATTGCATAGACTCTCTGCAACTTAGAGACTGTGATCTTAGGGCAATTGCTTAATCTTTTAACATCTTCTAACCATGTTTGAAAAATAAAAAATGGGAAATAATAATAGTAAGTACCTTGGGGATTGTTCCAAGGATTAAATGAGATTCTGCATGTAAAATGCGTAATAAGAACTCAATAAACGGTTACCATGTGCCAGGCCCTGTAGTGGGGTTCCTGGCATATAGGATCTAATGTTACAGTTTACATAACACTTTCTGCATACAAATGGCTTCACATTTTTTATTTTTATTTTGGTGGAACTCTGCTTTGTAGTTGGTCTGATCCAGGTATCTTCACTTCCAGAGGTGATAAGAATAGATAGGACTTTGCAGATTGGGCATTATCCTTGCGACCATGTGGCGATGGTTTCCTGCTATTGCCCTGTTGGAGCTTTCCCCACTTGTGGAGGACTGCCTGCAGTTCATGCATCAGGGCTTGTAATTACAGAGCAGAATATCCAGGGCTGTGAAGACAGGGCAGTCTCGAAATTAGTTTATGCATAATGGATAATAGAAGGCTGTTTTTAAGTGTAACTCATTTGGTATGTTGGCAGATCTTGACTTCCTTTTTGATATGTATTATTTATTTATTTATTTTTGAGCAAGATGAGGACAGAGGGCTAGGGAAGTCATTTGGTGCAGCTCTTCTAGACCATAGCTCAGACTTAGCAATTTACATTCCGTAATCTCTTGGTCATTTAGCCACAGATAATTTGTCATGGTTTGTTTTAGCTGTTGTGATATTGATATTTATTATGCAAATTGTATTTCCTACATCTTATTGTTCTGCATTCTATGAATACTTAAATTATTATAAACCTTTACACTTAATATGGCTCGTCCTTCAATTTGATGCTTGAGCAACAGAGGGTCAGAGCGCACACGATCTTCTAGAGGGGAAGAAAATAAGTAATTAAAAAGCAGACAAACAAGAGAGTCGGCTGCCTGGTTGAAAAGAAAGCAAAGAGAATTTTGGGGAGGGAGAGCGAGTCCCAGAGAAGCAAGTCGCTTCAGCAGGAGAGAATCTCCCAGAGACCCGGGAAGCTGAGAGCACCTGTTGGACCCCAGCCTCCTTAGGAGGGACTCGGGGCACAGAGGAGGAGTGAGTGGGTGTGACCCCCCCCAAAGAGGAACTTGGAAGACCCTACCTTCGCAACACTCCCGGTCCTCCGTCCCCGCCTCCGTCCCTGCCCTTCACCCCGAAGCCTTGACTGAAGAGATTTTTGTTATATAGTATTACATATATGCCATACATACACTAAATACACACACATACATATATTAAAACCAGGAAGGAGACCCTCAAAAAGCTCGGCAGCCAGCCTGAGCATACCTCCCTCAATCTACCTTTCCCGAGATTCTGCAGCAAAGACGCCGACTGGAAAATCTCAGAACCCGACTCCACGGCTCCTTTTTCCCAACTATGCCCAAGTCTGCCGCTAGGCTGTCGAGCGGGCTTTCCCGCTCCCCCGGACGTGCAAAGCACGCATGCACTTCTCCCAGATTGTTTTGTCAATCCGGGGACCTGCGTTCTCGCTCCCCACTCCCGCACAGCCCGGGTTTCCCAAAGACCTACTCCTTCCGTGTGGGCTGCGTGACGGGAATTTGCCGCGTCTGGTTTGCAGGCCAGAGGCAGCAGGAGTACCGGGCAGAGGACCCTCTCAGGGAGATGCCCTAGCTGTCGGTCCGATATAGCGGGCGCTATAGACATTCCTAATAAAGGTGTACAGCAAGGTAGACCCGCCCGCGGGAGCCTGAGTCCTCACACGCCAAGCGCCCTAGAGAACACTTTTTCCTTGATCGGGGGAAGAGAAAACGAATTTTAACATAAACATATTTGCATATGCCCCTCCCCTTGGCCCCGCCCCTAGGTGGCGCGGGCGCGCCGCCGAACGCCAGCGCCAGGGGGCGGGGTGGGGGCGGGGGCGAGTCCTCCGAGAGCTGGGTTGGGCTCGCCGCGCTTTGATTGGTCTGTCCGGACTCCGCCTTCAACGCATCTCATTAGCTGTCCGCTCGGGCTCCGGAGGCAGCCACCGCCGCCAGTCTGAGGCAGGTGCCCGACATGGCGAGTGCTGTGCTGCCGAGCGGATCCCAGTGTGCGGCGGCAGCGGCAGTGGCGGCGGCGGCGCCGCCTCCCGGGCTCCGGCTCCGGCTTCTGCTGTTGCTCCTCTCCGCCGCGGCACTGATCCCCACAGGTAGGTGTGGGCATTGGCCGGTTGGCCCCTAAATCTCGCAGAGCACCCCAGTAGCCGTAGCCATGGAGGGGGAAACGTTTCCATGACAACCTCCCCCCACTTCCTAAATCCAAAGCGAATGGAGTGTGGAGAGGAAACTCGGGCTGAGATGGAAGGGGCTGAGGGAATCGGTGATCCCCTTCTCCCCTGCCCTGCTGGGTATAAATGAGAGCCCTCAGGGATGGCTGCACCCACACCTTTTCTCCCTGGCTTGGTGCGGGGTGCAGAGTGGAGTGAGAATGGGGGGCCCGGGGGCTAGAGAGTATGGGGGAAGGGGATGGACCGAAGGCACCCTCAAACCTTCCGGACCCTCCTAAACTCGCCGTTGTCCCCGTAACTTGCAGGTCTTCCTGTCTCCCGGGGCTGCCCATTCGCCCCCACTTCTCCAGAGAACCCCCCAATTCTCCATCCCCCTAAGCCTCCCCCACGGCTGACTACCAGCCGCCTCCGGCGTGATTCCTCACCAGTCCCCAGGACATCCCCAGACTTGTATGCTCTCCCCTGGCCTGCTCCCCGCGCTCTGCCTTTCTCCCTGTCCCCGAACTGCACGCCTCTCGTGTTTCCCTCCGGCCGGTCGCAGCCCCTCCGCCCCCTCAGCGGGGCTGCGGGTCTCCCTGGCCCGGCTCCAAGCAGGGAAAGTTCCCCGGGCCCGGCCCCGCGGGGGGGCAGTCGCTGTCGCCGCCTCTGCGGGCAGGCGCCGGGAGCCTGCAGCCCGCCCGCCCCACGGCGTCCTCCGCCACGAGCGGGGACGCAGGATTTCCCGGCTGCCAGTCCTTTCGGCGGCCCGAGGGTGGCGGAGGGGGCGTTCGCGGCCTCTGCGGCCAGGCGGGCACCCTGCGGGCCTCCAGGCGCCCCCTGCGTGGAGAGCCGTCTTGGGAATTTGCCCAGGGGCGGCTCTGCACGCCTGGCGCCTTCCCCGAAGACGCCGAGCGCTCGGCAGGAGCACGATGTGTGGCTGCCCGTGTGCCGGGCGCGTTGGCGCGGTCGGGAAAGAAGAGGGCAGTGTTTGCTTTTGCTAACAAAAGGGAGCCGGAGCTCTTCCCCAGCGGAGAGGCTGGCGGTGCTGCACCCTGCCTCCCTTCCCGCCACCTCAGACGCTCGGCAGCCGCGCGGCCTCTCCGCGCCCCTGGCCGCCTGCTGCAGGCTCTGGGCGGGCGCCGGGACCGAGTGGCACGGGGCCGCGGGGGGCGGGCGACGGTGTAGGAGGGGATGCAGCAGGGCTCTGCGCCTGCAAAGCCCCTCCTTGCAGCTCGGGAGCTGCAGGACCCGGGAGCAACAAGTGGCGGAGGACGCGAGAGCTCAGCCCCCACCTGCGGAGCCCCCGGCCTGGGCGGACGCAGCGGTGTGGCCACCGTGCCGCTCTGGGGGCGCTTCTCCGCTTGGGCTGTGCCTTTTGTTTACACGCTAGAGGACACAGTTATGTAAACACCGCAGGAGACAAGCTGTAGGAAATGGGGGATATCTAGGGGTGCTAGCTTGGGATTTGGGGGATGCCTGGTTGGCCGCTTCCCCCTAAGAGAGGCTCGTAAAGGAGCTCGGCTTGGGGAACCTACCGGGGCTGTGCAGGGGTGGGAGTGTGGCAGTAGCTTCAATTCCAGCACTGGGGATTTTTTTCTTCCATGCCACTCTCTGTCTCCGGCTGTTGTTTATGTGTTTTTCCTCTGTGAATTCTTAATTTATGAGTTACGAGATAATTGGGTTCAGCCGATGCCGGTGTGGTTACAACTTCATTTCGGGTGATGCCTCTGACTGAATGGGTTCAATAAAATGTTCCTGAAAGAGATCCCTCGTGCTGCTGCATTGTAAAAAGCGCCAGTGTCAGTTAAACGTGAGCGTGAGTAAAGGCTTGGTAACTGGCGCATAATAGAGGCAACAATAGACTTGTATAGGCTGCAAAGAAGCGGGGAAAGCGCTGGTGGGGGATATTGCCTTTCAACTAAAAATGGGAGCCATGCGATGCCGTTTTGGCAGCAGAGTAGGATTAGATTATGCTTCCCTCGTCAAGCCTGCTCCTTGAAGGCACCGGGCAGTAGCAGCAGTCCTATATTTGTAACTATCTCGCGGTAAGAAGTTGCCTTCCCCGCGAGGGCTATGTGCTGACTTAGGAGCGGTCTGGAACTGAACCCTGCATGTCAAAGCTACGTGAAAATTCTGTTGCCAGTTACCATGGAAGCAGCTTCTTGCTCTTGTGTACATCCCTGTTTGTAGGCTGGTTATCAGATTGTGTTCAAATTAAAAGTAATTGGGTTTCATTTGTATTGAGGGGCTGAGATGACTTTCTTTAAAAAAAATGTTTTTTAATGCATGTTTTTTTGTGGTGAGTTTTAGAGGAGATCTTGGCCCAGCTTCGTTCCTGTAGTCTAGGGGTAAATTTCAGGTGGGTGCCAAGGGACTTTTCTCTTCTTCAGTCCTTTTAATGTAAGCTTTCTTAGAGGCCTCCAGTTCCCGCTCCCAGGGTTAAAGAAACCTGTTGGTGCTAACTTCGTTAGGCTCGTTTCATTTACATCCTTACTGGGAAAGCGAACTAGGGCCATTGTGCAGTAGGTCCTGGTTCTGTTTTCCCCTGTAACTGAAGCCATCCATTCCCCCCTTCCCCGAGAAAATCTCCTCTCATCCCTCCTGTTTGGATGGAATGGATATTAATGAAATGCAGCAAAAATGGGATTGCCTATGCTCACGCCACGGTGTTAATCATGCCTGTTACGTTTCAGGAGCACGCACGATGCTGTTTTCAATCCCGAGTGAACCAGTGAGTGGTTGATCACCCCCCTCTTACCTTTTTCTGGATTAGAGAAGATGGCTGATGGGCGGGGGTCAGGATGTGGTGGTGATGGGAAGCCGAGGGGCTCAGTTTGGCTTGCCGTGGCCTGTTGGGGCTTGCATACCCGGGATGGGGACTTTACAAAAGTGCCGCCCTGCTATTGTTGCCATTCCCTGCATCAAATTGAATAGCCACAGGAGGGACTTGCACTTGTCTGTGATAGATTTGATAAAATATCCCTCATTAATGCCACTTTATATTTACAGTGTGTCACTGGAGACGCACAAGGCTTCATTTAGTGACTTGTGTGACGAGACAAGCTTGCATTATTTGCCTGGGACATTTTGGAGGAACAAGAGACCCATTGAGCAATCTTTTGAAATGAACAAATACGAAAAAGGGGGGAATAAAAGAGCAGGCAGTTCTCTGGAACAAAGAGCTTTATTCATATGGATGTTGTACATGCTTTATCCAGTTTTCCCCAATGGCCCTCTTGGTAAAGGGGAGTGGGACAGGGAAGACGCCAATAGGCAGGACACTTTCTCTTCCTCTCTCACTTCCTGACTTCATATTCTTATCGAAGTTGGTGCCCGGCCGGCTCACTGCCTGCTCATCTCCCTCCACTCCCTCTAAAATCCCAGAAGGTAACCGCTTTCTGAGTCTGAAGAGAAATTTTGAAATCCTTTCTCCCAGCTCTGAATTTCAACAGAAGAAAGTGCTACCTACCTGTTGAGATTAATGTCGTTGGTTGAAGGAAAAGAAGATGTCACTTTTCTATGATATGTGTCAAGCAGTGGTTGATAGTGAATGTCAGATTGGTAAGAGATGTCTTATAATTATAGCATTAGCCATATTATTTATTTTTAAATTCTGTGAAAACTAACATCCAAAATTTTGATTATCATTAATGGTGCTCTTGGAGTTTTAGTGACTTTTCCCCACACCTGATACATTTTAAGCCTCCTGCGTAAGTGAATTTTTACTATTCCTTGGCCTATATTGTTAAATGATTTTTTAGGCTTTAAAAATTGATAAGATTGCTATGAATATAAACTGTCTCATTCTTTTTGGGTTTCTGTATATGACATTTTAATGCCTAATTGGCCACTTAGAATTTACATTTTAAAAATGAGTGTGTGTGTATGTGTATGTTTTTAACAAAAGGCCCATTTTAATGTGGGGAATCTTTTGAATTGGGCCAAACCAGTCAATGCTATGATTTGAATGGAAAATTTACCAGCATATGAAGAAAATTTATAAGAATAAATCCAAAAGATTCAGATACTGTATATCTTTCTTAGGAAGAATATCACTGACCATTATGCTGGGCATTTTTAACTGAAAATCCAGCACAGAAAGGAGAAATCACAGCGACATCTGTTGCAGAATCGAAAATTTGCTTCTTTGAGTTGGAAGCAATTAGTCCCATATAAGCACCTAATGGTATCAGTGTGTATTTGTGTATGTGTGTAACTGATACAAATATGTACATCTTTATACTTAGATATACATATGCTCATTATATAAAAACTTGCTCACATACAATATTCATATTAAAAATTATTTAATAGAAAATGCAACATTTTAGCAATAAAGCTCTTTTTTTTTTTTAAAAAAAAATTACCTTTTGAGGAATTAGAGATTCTTATAATTATGGAATTTTTGAAAGGGGAAAGATTAGAAATCATCTGGTAAAATCCTATTATTTTGAAGCGAGGCAGCCGAAGGCCAGTGAGGGAAGGACCTTGCTCCACAATTGAACTGAGGATAAGTTAGCTACAGACCCTGAATAGGGACAGGTCCTTTGATGTCCAGCCAGTGGACCTTCTGTCCTACCTCCTGGCAGGGATACTTAGTCAGAGATACGGATCATGGGTAGATGCTATCTTGACTAAAAATATTTTATATTTTGAAGGCAGCAAGATTAATTGTTGCTGCAGGTAATAAACCCATGGATCAGAGGAGTGACCTCTGGGAAGAAATGACCAGTTCTTGGTAATGATGTCTCTGGTGTTGACAAATGATTCTGAAATCTCTGGACTTTATTTGGCAGCCATAACACAAATGTCGTCCAAAGCACCTTCATAGGGGAGAAGCCTGGATTTGTGTTGCTGTAATAAGTCAGATACATGAAAACCAGGCTTCAGAAGATGCAGGTTTAGATTTTTAAGATTTTTTATTTGTCTTTGCAAGGAATAATATTAACAGCAAAACTGGTTCCACATAACTTAGGAAAAAAGGAATTGTTCTTAAGAACAAGAACATAGCTTCGTTTTCTTACCAGGTGCTCGTCCCTTTGCATTAAGCCGAGAAAAAGCTGAGGTTTTTTTTTAAAGAAAAAAAATATTTTACTTTTGCAAGACGATTTTTTTACATTGATCAGATTATCTTTTTTCCATTTTATTATTGAAATTTTCAAATATGTACAAAAATGGAAAGAATCCCATATTTAATCCTGTGTGCAAATCATCCAGTTTCAATAATCATCCACCCGTGGTCAGTCTGTCCCCTCTGTGCTTCTTCCTTTTCCCAGATTATTTTAAATAAATCCCGGCTATCCTATCATTTCTTCTGTAATTACTTTAGAATAAATCTCTGAGATACAGCCTTTCTTTCCCCTTCATGATCAGTGTCATTCTCTGAATATATGTGCAGTATTCTCGACTGGATGTACAGAAGTTTTGCCGTACCCTGCTTTACTGAGGAGGGTAGAGTGAAGGCTTCTTGTAGCGATTAAAGAAGCAAAGGCAGAGACAGGAGAAGCCAGAGTGCAATTACTGCCTGCACTGAGGAGACCTTCTTGTATGGTTTGGTTTATTTTGAGCAAGGTTTTGTTTGGATCGGGTAAGATGAGTTTTATTGTTGTGTAAATACAGTTGTGTAAATATGCAGTAATTGTAGCTAATCCCTCAACTGTGGTGTGCGATGGAAAGCACCCTTGGCGAGATTGGCCGTTTCTAGTTGTTCCCATAATGAATACCCTCCATCTGAGGACTTCTTATTTTAGTTTGATGGCTGCAAGATACTCCGTTCATATATTTATCTTTCAAGGACTCCATGATATAAATGCCTTTGCATTTCGTGAATATATTGCTTAAAAGAAAAATGTCTTTTCCCATTTCTAACTGGCTAAGTGCTAATTTCAGTTTATGTTCTGTAACTGAAGTGATCACAGAATGCCTTCTTTGGTGTGGGAAACCCATACAACAAGCTGTAAGTATTTGGGCCTTATTTTTGTGAGATGAGGGTGAAGGGTGGTGGGGAGAGAAAAGGTTACTGCCTTTGCTTTTCAATATTTGCCCCATTGATTTAAAATACAAATTTTTGATTTCAGCTAGGATGTTGTTCAGTGTTAATTTCTAAACTTCTTTGGTTTTTCTGAAAGTAGGTTGGTTCCATTTTCCAAGGTTCGTGAAATGTGAGAGTTGTTCTTTTTTAAGGGGCTCTTTCCCGAATGTTTTATTTAATGTGGATATAAATCTGAAGCATTAGGTTTTTTGGTTTCCGGCCAACAGGTAATTCTGCATACGATGATTTTGAGGGGTCTGAGTGGCCCTGGACAGGTGAAAACCTGGCCCTGCGTCCCTCATCTGAGCTGACCTCCGCACAAGAAAAGCACAAGGGAATGCGTACATTCAGGGTTTGGGGAGCGCCACCAAAATCAAATAAAAAGCCTTTGTTTGGAAACCATCAATGAAGGAAGGAACCCACTGGAATGTTTGTAATTACAAGTGGCACCTCCTTGTTTAAATTTCAGAAGCCACAGTTTCTTTTTCAGAGATTTAAATTGCAGGCTCTAGCCAGCAGCTGCTGTTGTGGTTAATGGGCAGTTTCTCTTTGAAGATCTTCCAGTGCTGGTTCTCAAAAGCTTTGGTGCACTTGGCCTTGAACTAGGGTTAGAAAAAAGGGTTAGATGTAAGTATTTATATACATGCACAGCCCAAAAGATGTGCGGCCTTTATTATTACTCAGAAGAGAAACTTGGCGTTAAGGTTGAGAGAAAGCAAGTACTAAGAAAGCCTGTTATGACTGACAGGTGTCTTGAATGAAGTGATTACCTTAAGAGAGATAAAATGGGGAAATTTTTTTCTTTTAGTAGATATTTTACTGGAATATCGTCATTTGACCCAACATTTTGATCTAGATATTTCAGAAATGTTAAATAGACTTGAAATGAAAGTGCTGTGATATATATTTAAATGCTACTCTGTGTTTGAAGTTGATATTCCAGTGACATGGACTTTTTAAAATGCCTAGAATAAGTATCTTGCTCTTGGCAGACTTCCCTGGAAAGGTAGGCGCTCTAATTCCTCTTCAGCTGTCCAGCGCTGGACTGCAGTGTCAAGTTAGAATTAAGTTACGTGGTCCCTGGAGGGGTGGGGAAGAATCTCCCTGAAAACAAAGGATTCACCAACCCTCAATCTCCCATTGTCTGGACCATATCTTCTCTTGGCTGGGATTAGCCCAGAAGTTAACGTTTAAAAAAATTGAACCTTTCATCTTACTGCCGTAGATATTAACTTTTCTCAAAGTCTCCATTATTGTGAATGACACCCTCGACATCCTGGTCTCCAAGGCCTCTAAATTTGGAATCTTTTTTCCCCTCCTTAGCTCTCACTCTTGGACTGAAATAAAATAGGGCTGATTGGTTCTCCATGACATTCTCTGGAAACTTCAGTGTGCTCTCCAAATTATGTTTTTTTTTTTACTAGGAAGCTTCTGCTAAAGCTTCCTAGCCAATCCCCCACCCCAGCCTCTGCTAGTCAGAACTCACATCTACCTACTGTAGTTCTAATGCTTTTCAAGACAGGATCATGACACTTCCCTTTCAGAAACCTAATGGCAAATTCTTGCTTCTTGCATCACATTCACACTCTGCACTGTTTTGTCTTTAGGTTGTTCTTCAATTGCTCGCTCACTCCCTCCCTAATCGCCCTCATTTCTTATTACTTTTCAGCCCAATCCTGATGGGACTGGAAGACTGATGATTCTCCAGTGAAACTGAGGAAGAAAGTGGTTTCCCCTGATCAGCCTTCAGCTGGTTGCCATTGCATAAAATTGCTCTCTTATCTGTTTTTTCCTTTAACTGTCTGTCTTGGTTTATAGGTGTAGGACGGCTGATCTCTCCTTGCCTACCTTGAGCATAAACACCTCCCCTTTGCATCTTTGATTTTAACTAACATGTACATATCTAAAATACACTTCAATCCAGGCGTTTCTTTTTTGGCTTTATAGGTGTGTACCTGAGCATGTTTCTTTATGCTAAGACAAAATGTGTTACACGGCCATGATTTTAATGGAAATTTTAAACTTTAGAATGTTGAAAATGTATTGTGCCTATGTGGTAGTTTGTATTTGAATATAGGGATTTACTACAGCATGAAAATGGTATAATTGACTTAACAAATTACAAGCTGGCAAAGTAAGACTCTGACAAAAGTGAAGTCATTTAGAAGCAGGAAGACTTTTTCAGGGTCACAGTCAAAGGGCCTCCTGTGGAGCTGCTGGCTTGGGATGAATGAGATTGGCCCCTCTGAAGATGATGCTAGAGATACCACCTTAGACGAGTATTTGGTGCTTGTGCCTATATATGTAGCTACTGGAAAAAAACAAAAACAACAACAAAAACCCTACCTAGAGAAATGGAAGGGAAGTGCTCTAAAACCCACGCCTTTATTAGCTGGTGTTTTAAACATGTTTGACTTTGGAAGCAGTGTTGCTTAACTAAAATGCGGTCACTGCCAGCATCCGGGCAGTCTGTGAATTTGGATGCATTTTCGTAGATAACATAAATGGTGAATTATCACTGGCTTAAGAAACAAAAAATGAAATCTTTGTTGCTCAGTCTAACTGCTAAACTTGTTATCTTAAGGATCTTTTCAAAGCCTTTATCTGGTAGTAATAGCTGCCAGAGTTCTTGCCTTCTTTTCCTTGTCTGGCATCCTTCCCCCTCAGAGTTTTTAGTTCTTGCTAGAAAAAGGTTGTGCAGCATGATAATACAGAGATATAAAAATTTGATTATCTTGGAGTATTTGGAGACAGTCTTGGGAAATAGGTTGTATGTCAAAACGCAATATGCATTTGGCTCTTTGCTGAATATGCCTGTGATAAACCAAGCCACCCGGACGTTGCAAGTCATCAGCTCGATTCTCTCTTCTAAATAAAAAAGGAACATTACTTCATTTCTCTTGCAGAAACCCTATTTAAACAATGAAAACTTCAAAGACAGGGAGGAAAAAAAAGTTAATTTATTACTAAATTACTGCTCAAATGGTTTTATCTCTTAAAAGGTTCAAGTAGAGATTAGCTTAAATAACACTGAATTTCACTTTTCCCTGTGTATCTCTTATAAGCATGCAAGAATGTGAAGAGGCCTCTGTCTCCTTTTAGTTTTATTAGTAATCACATGAGTGTAGCTGTTCATTTCCCTTTCCTAAAGCAAACCTCTCCATCGCTGGGCCAGGTTGGCAAGCAGAATACCAGGTTGAGGTTACAGAACAGTAAAACCGAATGCTTTACTCAAGCAACTTACCTTACACGATGGCAAAAATAAAATAAAAGTCATTTATATGAACATGCTTAAGTAAGAAACATCTTTTATCTATCTATTTATCTACCTCTATCAATCAATCACTTTTATTAAAGCAGTCACTACCTAGTGGTGGGAGTCATGTCTCTGGCTACCACTACTAGTAATTGCATTTGTAAGTTCTTCACATGTTAGGGAATACCAGAAAAAAAAAAAATACTATATTAAAAGGATTAATTCAGGGTATACTTAATTGTGTCTAAGGTGAAACTCAAGAACACAGTGGCAATAATATCCCACCTGGGGTTCAATGTTTTTTTGAAAGGGAATGAAATGATCTAGTAACCTTGGAGAAACTGACAATGATTATAGTCTCTAATGGCTGGGTCTTTTAACACCGAGAGGACTTCATTATTTCACTCTGCTTTCTATATTTTACACACTATGTTTAATAAAGAAATGGTGTTTCCATAGCCAACCCATAAGACATTTGGTAGAAAAATGAGCATTTAAAAATGATTTTAAAATTGAATATCTACTTTTATACTAGGCACTGTGTTAGGTACATCTGTGTCTTCCAGAAGGTTTTAGTCTATTTTTTCCTGAACCCTTATTTTGAAAAATTTCAAAACCGTAGGAAAGTTGAAAGAAAAGTACAATGAATACTTGTATTTATTTTACGTACATCCAGCATCTGTTAACATTTTGCTCATTTGCTGTGTCTCTGTCTCTCTAAATAATGTATACACGCATACTCACATACATGTTGTTTTTCTAAACCACGTGAAAGCAAGTTGTGTTATGATATTTTACCCTTGAATACTTCAGCATGTAACTCTTAAGAATAAGGACATTTCCTATGCACACTCAGTACCATTATTGCATTACCATTTAACACTGATTCAATAATACATAATATCTAGTCCATGTTCGGATTTCCCCAGTTATCCCATTAATATTCTCTACATACGTTACTTTGTCCTCCCCAATGCAGAATCCATTTGAGATCACACAGTGGATTTGGTTTCCATTTGAGATCACACAGTGGATTTGGTTTTCGTGTCTCTAGCCTTTTTAACTCTAGAACCGTTACCTTGCTCTCCACCTTTTTTTCTTTAAGGGTTTTTAAAGAGATGTCTTTCATGGCATTGACATTTTGATATGTCCAGACCTGCTGTTTTGTGGAATGTTCTACAGTTCTGCAGATTGATCATTTCCTCATAATTCAGATTAAACACTTTGGCAAGAACCCTGCATAGCTGGTATTGCCACCTTGTAGCATCACATCAAGAGGGACATAATATCAGTTTGTCCTATTATTGGTTTGATCCCTTGGTTAAGGATATAAGTTTAGTTACTTAGTTCAGGGGGATTTACCAATTTCTCCATTTTTGTCCCTTTGTAATTAATAAGTAATCTCTGTGATATTTTGAGACTGAAGATTCTGTTATACAGCAGTTCACTCGGTGGTTTTAGCAGCATTGATAAACCTTGTCTGAATCAAATATTATGCCAGTGGGTACAAAACTGTGATTTTCTAATTCTCTAATTCCTCTACACTGGGTAGAGGCATTTCTGCGTAAAGAACTTGCCTTCTCCCCTCCTCTCCTTTTTTTGGAAAACTACAATTGGCTCATAGATTTAAAAAATAAAAATTCAATGTGATGTATTTCATTGCCATCAAATTTGGCCAGTGGGAACCTCTTCTGACTGGCTTCTGTATCTTTTTAATGTGGCCTCATTAATTTGTAAGCACTTTCTTATTTTATGTCACGAGAAGATATCTAAGCTTATCTTATATTTTCCCTGACCCAGACCTGGAATCAGCTATTTCTCCAAGAAGTCTTGGAGGAAAGGATTTAGTGGGGGAATGGCATACCAAAGAGTTGTGCTTATTGTTAATGACTTGCCATTGTCTCTAGACTTTCCAGTAGTTAAAACTAGGAGATAGTTGACCCTAAACAACAGGGGTCTGAACTGTGCAGGCCCACTTATATGAGGATTTTATTCTGCCTCTGCCACCCCTGAGGCATCAAGAGCAATTCCTCTTCTTCCTCCTCCTCTTTAGCCCACTCAACTTGAAGACGATGAGGATGAAGACCTTTTTGATAATCCACTTCCACTTAATGAGTAGTACATGTATTTTCTCTTCTTTATGATTTTCTTAATAAAATTTTGTTTTTTCTATCTTATTTTATTATAAGAATGCAGTACATAATACATATATAAAATATGTGTTAATTAACCGTTTATGTTATTGGTAAGGTTTCCGGTCAACAGTAGGCTATTAGTAATTAAGTTTTTGGGGAGTCAAAAGTTATATATGGATTTTTGACTGTGCGAGGATAGGTGCTCAAACCCCCACATTTTTCAAGAGTCAGCTGTGTGTGTGTGTGTGTGTGTGTGTGTGTGTGTATACATATATATTTATTCATTTAAATCTTGAGTTCATACTGATACCTTCAATTCCAGTCTAATATTCCGGTGTTCTTGCTCTCCAGTCTCTATCTCCCATTCCTTATATTTATTTTTCTTCTCCCGTGGTGAAAACTCTGGTTCCCAACCATATCAATGTCTTATAATTAGTACAAAATGGTTTTGGAATTACTCCACCAAGACCATTGTAGACAACAAACCTACCAAGTAAAGCTCAAGATTTTTTGCCATTCTTTTTGTTTTTAAAATAGAGGGTAGACAAGTGTACTGTGTTCATAAGTTCACAGATCAGTTCCTTGTGTGTGTGTGTGTGTGTGTGTGTGTGTGTGTGTTATCAATTAGATATATAAGGCTGGGCGCAGTGGCTCACACCTGTAATCCTCGGATCGCTCAAGGTCAGGAGTTCGAAACCAGTCTGAGCAAGAGTGAGACCTCGTCTCTACTAAAAAATAGAAAGAAATTAATTGGCCAACTAAAAATATATAGAAAAAGTTAGCTGGGCATGGTGGTGCATGCCTGTAGTCCCAGCTACTCAGGAGGCTTAGGCAGGAGGATAGCTTGCGCCTGGGAGTTTGAGGTTGCTGTGAGCTAGGCTGACGCCACGGCACTCTAGCCTGGGCAACAGAGTGAGACTCTGTCTCAAAAAAAAAAAAAAAAAAATCAATTAGATATATAGTTAGGATCATTTGTTTCTGTTTATATTCAATTTTGGTTTTTTTCCTATCCTTGTTGATTTTGAACATGTAGATCATTAACATGGCTTAAAAATCAAAACTATGTAAAGACATCTCACTCCAATCCCTATACTTTCTGCCTCATTCCCACCCACCTTCCTATAGTTGCCAATTTCATTCTTTTTTTTGTACATCCTTCCTATTTTTCTTTTGAAAAGATAATGGGTAGTGTTCTATTTTTTACACTTTTCCACAAGCCTTTTACACTTTTACACAACATCTGCCTATACCATGTATCCTTATTTGATAAGTCCTGGGTTCTCACATTTATTGTGATTATTTCTACCTTATTTGGCTGTATTTTACTTTTTTTTCCCTGCTATTTTCAGTTCTCTTCCATTTCTTCCTTCCAAGGTCATAGTTTTACTTGGGTAGTGGGAAGAATTCCGTATTCATTTTTTCCTTTTAATTCACCAAGAAAAAAAGGTTACTTGCAAGAAAAAAAGGACTGCCCCTTTCCGTATAATACCATGTGTGTTTCTGATGTTTAGTAACCATGCTTCTAAGCCCCAATTCTTCCCACCTTTTTTATTAATTGCAGTATAATTTAAAGCATACAGCTCAGATACCTTTTGCATCTAAACCTCATACCATGTTCTAAAACTGCCTATTGGACATCTCAATCCAGATGTTCCACTGTTAATCTCAAATAATATGAGTGAAAGAATCACAACTATAATTTATTTGGTGTCTTCACTCATAATCTCATTTAACCTTCCTTATCAGGCTATAAGTAGTTACTACTCTTGCTTCATTTTACAGATGAGGAAGCCAAGAGAACAATAATAGGTCCCTTGTCCAAGAGATACAAATAGTAACCAGGATCTGAACCAGGCCTATCTTCAAAACCCATAAACACTAACCCTAAACTGTATTTTCATAAAATTCTTAAGATGTCTAAAACTGAACTTAACATGGGTTCTCCCCACATGTCCCTCTGTCCTACATTTCCTGTCCCGATGAAGGCTACCACCATCTATCCAATGAGTTAAATAAACCTGGGAGTCAGAGTAGAGTACTTGCTCCTTTGTTATCATTTCCCTCTGTCTTAGCTACAAGTTCTGCCTGTCTTCATTTTACAGATGAGGAAAATAGACTTAAGCTGGTATAACAGCCCCTTAATTGGTCCATTTACCTCTAGCCTCATTCCTTGTAATGCATCCTTAATGCTGCTTCTAGATGGATCTTTCTAAAACACACATTAGATATTACTTTCTTGCTTTAAACTTTTAAATGTTTTCTTGGCACCTTGACGATGAAGCTTACCCTCTTTTAGTGTGGCCTTCGTCACCTGGCTTCTGTCTTCTTCAAGCTCATTTCTTGCCAGCTCTGCAAATTGTGTTCTTGCTTTAGCACTGCCAGAGTAAATGTGTGCTAGATGCACCATGCTTCTCTGCTTTTTATATGCTACCTCCTCTGCCTGAATCACCCTTACCTATATGGCTGATTCCTACATACCTTTCAAGATCCACTCAAGCACCGATTCTCTAAGGAAACTTCCATGACTGCTCAGCGTGGTCAGGTATCTTTGCACCCTTCTTCTGTACTTCCCTAAGGGCTATTCCTGACTTTTCTTCTTCCTTCCTATCACACAGCCTTCTGTGAATGGTCCAAATCTGCTCTATATTGCTGCTACACATTTTGTTCAGCTTGTTTCCACCAACAGAAATGTCCCGTCCTCCTATGTTCCACATTGACATGTTTAAATCCTATGCATACATAAAGGCCCAAGGCCAGTGTTTTTCTTTTTCAGGTCTTATATAATTTCCCAGTCTGAATATGTTTTGCTTTCAACTTCTGTTACAATTTCTCTAATCACTCCATGACATTTAACATTTTTCACCTTATTTTATGTTGACATGTGTCCATGGGTACGTGTCTTCCAGTCTCTCTACAGGAGAGACTATCTTAGTCATCTTTGTATCCTTAACAGCATGCAGCACAAGGCCCTGCACATAGTATGTACTCAGTAAACATTTATTGAACAATTAATGAATTGGAAATCAGGTGTCCATTGCCCATTAAATTATTTCTAACCGTTTTAGCATTAACATGAACAGGGAACATGCTGATATTAATTCAGTCTTGAAGACCAGTATAAAAATGAATCACCTCAAAGGTTTTTTATTCACTCGTCATTTCCCTGTTATATAATTTGATTTCTTGTATATATTTTTTATATATGTATCCTATCCTTTTTTATTTGTTGTGAATACTGGTAGTTGGGATATAGAATTTGCCACAGGCCTTAGTGTTTATGAATTTAATTTAGTGATTGTCTTCTTATCAGCTTTTAGGGCTATAATTCTTAGTAGGCATTGTTTTGTTCTTTTATAATGAATGAAGAGCTATCAACGTGCCTGACTCTTTTGTATCCTGAAGGACTGGCTTCTAGTGTGTTTGTTCATGCTTGCTGGTTGGGCAATCATTGGAGAGATTTAGATTAGCAGCCCAGATAAGAGAATCCCTTTCCATTTATTTAATCACTTCACAGTCCTGGGATAGCTGGACTTTGAGTCATTGCTGATGCCATATCGTCACTTCAGAGTTGAAGCAACAAACCAAGAGACTTATCTCTGAGGCCATCTGTTCCTCTTCACCTCAGCTTTCATGAAAGTCTTGTCTTAAGGCTGAGATATATTCTCAGTAGAGATTTGGTGAGCATAGGGAAATTTAAACCTCAGGGTAACAGTTTTCCTTGTACAGTAATAAAGATGTATGTGGAGTCAGTGGCTACAGGATCAAAAAATGGATCATAGTAATCGGATCAAACCCGAGAAATGGCTTGTTGCTGTGTTTAAAAAAATGAGATGGGTAAGACAGTGTGTTTTGTGGAGATGCTTGCACTGTTTGTGTGACTGTACAGTTGGTGTGAAATAAGACTGTGGCAAAATTAAGCTTATAAAGCTAATTGCCTACCATTGATCTAGTTTTAAGCAGAAAAAAGGTTTCTTCTGGTCTGTGGAAGAGGGGAGAGATTTCCTGTGCAGGCAGAGAGAGAGAGTGTGTGTTTGCTAACATTACCTTTTAATTTAGGAGAAGTTTGGAGTTTGTTCTTTCCTGTGAATATAGAGGTGGAACCACTCTAACCAGAGTTTATTGCTGTAATATTTTTTTAAATGCATTTGTAACACTGATAGATCTGTGACCTTGTGAAGGCGTTTTTGAGAGGAGGGGGTGGCAAGCCCTTTTTCTCACTGTCATAAGTGATGCCTACTCAATAACTCTAACTTCCTGACAGTATTGGGAGGGGAGGAGGGCCTATCATAACTTGTTTTTTATGGCTTATTTCTAAAATGTTCCCTTCATAGTCACATCCATCCATTTAGACTTCTCTTTTCCCTGCCTAAGGCATGCATCCAGCCTAGTCTGTGTTTGGTACTTTAAATGCTTTGAATTATGGAGAATCATAGTATTTTATCGATGCTTCCCTTGTAGCTATGTAGCTCTATATTGTCTTAGGTTACACAGCTTGCATTTCTTAGGCATTGTAAGTGGATTATTGCAATTAGCTGAGGTTTTTGAGAGGAATGACCTATTAACTTTGATTTCTGCTATGTGCCTATTCCCTTTCTTGGTAGCCTTTTTTTTTCAGGGTTTGCCTTTTTTAACAAACCATTTAGGTTAGAAGCATTAAGCCCTTTCTTTCCACTGTAACTTTCAGCAGATACATCTTTTTCAGTGTGATCTACTGTCAAGTAAATAATGATTTGATGGCAATAGTCAAGAAAAATTAAATCTCTGAAATTCAAATTTTGTCAGTGTGCTAATGTATAGTATATGATTGGTATTATCCAAGAAGAAGAAAAGATTACTTAATCAATTTCTTCTAGAATTAGGTGCCTAATGCTTCAAGCATCCTATTTAAAAACAATTGCATCTAAGTCCTGTCTGCAGAATTGCTTATTTCATTATTCTGGTCATTTGCATGAAAACAAATTGATGATTCTTTAAATAATTACCTGTTCAGTTTTCTTTTTCTCCTGAATTGTTATTCCTCAAGCATTATATTCCATTCATGCAGTAGCATGAATCAGATCTAGAAAGTTAGAATTTCAGAGTAAGGTGGTAGCAGAATTTTTCTTCACCTTTTTTAACCAAAAATGATCTCCCATTTTCATATTAATTTACCTATGATTACATCTCTTTATCCTTGTTTCATAAGGTGAGTGCATACAGAGTTATGTTTTAATAGAATATTTTTCAAGGTTTTAGGATTTTTTAAAATGAGGCCATCACCTTCAAGATTTTGACCTGAACTTTTCGTGAACTAAGGGAGCAAGAAAAGGATAGATTAAAAAAAAGATGAATATATAATGTACTTAAAATGGAATAACTGATCAAAGTTAAATTCATTTTATAGCATTTATCTGCCACCGGTTCCCAAAGCACTCTACTATTTCAACAAGAGGAAGTTCTGCATTTGTATATTGGATCTCCCCATAAAATTCTCTTTGAAAAGAAAGTTTCACTTTTTAACCAAAGCTTTGAGAATCACTGGCCTAAACAGAATGAGTCCTTTAAGTTCAAAACAATAAGGCTGGACAGAAAGAAGCCCAGTTTACTGGAAGAGCACATCAGGGCCAAGGCCATAGGCAGTAACAAAGAATGCTTACTTGCCTGATGTTCCTCTCTTCATATTTTCTTTGGGGTCCTGGAAGGTGTGGCTGTGGCCACAGCAGAGAACTGGATAAGGAGCTGAGATTTCTAATCACTGGCTTCTCTGTCTTCCCATCAGAGGGCTGTAAGGAGGAAGCTAGCCTGGAATTAGAATTGTAGAAGATTTTCCTTTTAAACAAAGTCTTGAAAACATGGGGAAGATATCTACTGAGAAAGAGGAGAGAAGGAAAGACATTCCAGGTTGAGGAGAACCATGTGAATGAAGGCTACCGGTGGGAAAGCTAAAATGACCAGTGAGAGATGGGATTAGCAACAGATAGCTTTGGGCCAGATTGTAAAAAAAACTTTGAACATCAGGTTTAGATTAAATTCAGGAGGTCATTTGGAACTATTAAAGATTTTTTGAACAGTGAAGTAACATCAGACTGATTCTTTGGGAATATGAATTTTGTAATGATTAGGCATTGAGAGATTAGATTAGAAAGGGAGAGATTGGTTAGGGTTCAGGTACAACTGAATGAAAACTTGAACTAGGGCAGTGAAGGAGGAATGCAGGTAGAATTGACTGGGTTTGGTGGCTGACTGGACACTGAGGATTGAGGGGAAATAAAGAATAAAAATGAGACTGAGCATAGTGGCTCACACCTGTAATCCCAGCACTTTGGAAGGCCGAGGTGGGAGGATGCTTGAAGCCAGGAGTTTCAGACCAGCCTGGGCAACATAGTGAGACCCCATCTCTATAAAAAAAACCCGCAAAAATTAGCTGAGTGTGGTGGCACATGCCTGTAGTCTAAGCTACTCAGGAGGCTGAGGCAGGAGGATCGCTTGAGCCCAGGAATTCGAGTTATAATGTGCCACTGAATTCCAGCTGAATTGAGGAGACCCTGTCTCAAAAAAAGAAAAAAGAGAGAGAGAATAAAAATGAAGGTGTGAGATTTCAAACTTGAGTGACTAGGAGAATGGCTATTCCAATTAACAGAAATAAAAGTTTTATGTATGGGTTTAATAAGGGAAAACAATGAGTTTGGTTTTTGATATGTTATACTTGAGCTATCGTTGGAACATTCAGGTAGAAATGTTTAGAAAGCAGTTTGAAATGTATTAGAGTTTAGCAGAGAAGTTGAGAATAGAGATGTTAGGTGTTGGAGGCAGGGCAGTGCTGATCCTGAAGGGGTGGTACAGAGAGGTAAAGCCTTAAGGAGGGTGTGTTGGGGACAGAATGAGGAACACTGGTGAACACCAGGAATGACTAGTCAGAGTACCAGAGATTAGTCTTGTAGAAGAAGGAGGGCGTACTAGGTGGGAGATGGGCAGGGTTCATGTGAGATGGAAGTCTATTAACTAAGGTGCTGATGCTGAAGAGTCATTAAAGGTGAGAGTATTGTCTTGGAAGAGAATGAACTCTGGGAAGGAGGTTCTTTAAGCAAATGAATTAGACTTAAATGGTTTAGCCAGTCACACAGCCAGGATATGGCAGCACCAGAACCAGATTCCAGGTTTTTTGATTTGAGTCCATTTCTCATTATAGTACACTAGTACGTCAAACTGTGTCTTTATTATGGTGTAGGGACCTATGGAGAGTCTGCTCAGCCTGTCCATATTACTTAAAATGTTATTTAATTAAGATTCTTGAGGTTGTGGTATGGAATAAAGAACAAATTAATGAACCTCACTACTGTCCTTGTATTTCACGTGATAAATGACAGCTTTGGCAGGCTTAAGCATGGAGGGAGGAGAGATGGAAGCTGTTTTTCTGGGAGTGTGCTGCTTTAACAACCACCACTAGAGAACAAAAACAAATCCTAGTGTAGCACAGGGAACACTTTGAGGATGGCAGGAAGAATCTAGGTCAGCTTAACGGCAATTCCTATTCTTTAGGTAGATTAATGTTTGCCACCCTGGTTTTCAGCATGCTGTGCAAAGTCCAGAAAGACTGTGCATGGTTCCTTGGCACATATTAGTTAGTAGGGGGTCACGATTTAAATTGATGTGTGGGAGCATTTTGATTTACAGTTGAGTGGAGAGAGTGTAGCTCAGGCCTAATATGGCAACATGCTGAGTTGTAGCCTACATCTTCGTAAGTCCTCCATGTAAAAGATAGATACTTGTAGACATTTTATATTACCTTTAGGAGATCACTGGTCTTCTCCTATGGGTAGGATGATCAGAAAGTGACTCAGCTTAGCAGTAGAGCTCTGGAACCTGAGTTGACTAGTCTAGCATCCTTTCCCTAGCCATGACCCCAGTGCTAATACGACTTTCAGTGATGATGGAAATATTCCATATCTGCGTTGTCCAATGTAGTAACCACTAGTCACATGTGACTATTGAGTACTTGAAATGTGGCTAGTATGACTAAGGAGAGCTGAATTTTTAATCTTATTTAATTTTAATTAATATTTAAGTACCCACATGTGGCTATTGGCTACCATATTGAGCAGCATTTTAGACTAAAAAAAGGTACAGAGCCAAATTCTCATGCTCATCAACAGCATTAACTGGTGAGAGGAGGTTGGAAGAGGGGTTGAGCTGTATCGATATTCACTCCAAATTCAGTGGGTTTATATTGAATGTTGGACTTAGCTATTGTGGGTATTCGAATTGTGAATTTTTCTCTACTTTTCTCTTGCTTTTGATGTCTGAAAGCCTCTGGAATATCTTAATTGTCCTTTCCTCATTTGAAGAATTATCCCTTTTGGCCTTCAAGGGTATAGCTCATCTGATGCATACATTAATAGCTCTAGCTTTGTCCTTAGGAAGCTAAATCTTGAAGGTTACAGTTACATGACTATACTGCCATATGCCAATTCACATTGTTATTATTATTTTTTTTTGTCGTGCTGAAAGTGAGTGAAATGTGAAAAAAACATTATTCATTTTAAATAGTTTTGACTGCCAGGTTAATGTGACTCTTAAGCGGAGCTTCATGATGTCTGGCCATAGTAACTGCTTTTAACTTGATTTAAAGTTCTTAAACATTCTGAATTGCTTCACCTAATCTTTTTATACTGAACATACAATTTTCAGGGTCTTTTTTATTTTCAAATCCATAACTGACAGCTGCTCAACACCTCATTCAAATAGTTTTAAGAGTTTTAGAGAAAAGTTGGGACAGACTGGATTTACTGACATCAGTTGGATTGAGATATTGTGGATTTAAAGATGATAGAGAAGGAGAGAGAAAAATATGAAATAATTATTGCATGTTCACTGCTTGCCCAGTGACAGTGATTTGAAACATAATAACTAACACAACTGAGAGGTAGCAGAAGGACATTTGAGTTAACTTTCAAATCTTAACATAAGGAATGAATATTCCCTTTGAAAACAAAATTTTCACATGTAGTCCCATTTGTTTTATTACATTTTTAAAAATATTAATGCACAGAAATGCATGTATACCAAAACCTCACTGTAACCTTTTTTTTTTTGACATACCTACATCTCACAAATTCTTTGAGATTGGGGCTAACTCTTTAGAGGATTCTGTGGTATCTAGTGCACAACAAGTATTTGCAAAATGGATTTAACCATTTTATAAGAGAAACAAAGTCATAAGATCTGCCAGCTCTACTTCCAATGACAAATGAAATCACTCTGTGACTCAACTCTAGAAGGCCCTGGACTACAATAAATGTAGAGGAGCCTCAGGGTACACTGTTCATCCAAGAGTTAAAACTAATGTGACTGTAAATTTTGTCCTTAGCCTTCTGATGCCTTTTGAGTGATTGCTGCATACATGTCTGTGTGTGTTTGTGTGTGTGAGAGAGACTTACTATGTGTTAGACAACTGTGGTAAGTACTAGGTTTACAAAGATGAATCATGTAAAATCTCTTCCCTCAAGGGAATTATATTTTGGATTTTTGTGCAAGGCACAAAAAAATGACAATACTGTGTGCCAAGAACCATAACAGACATGGTCTGGGAGTGCTGTGGAAGTGTAGAAGAGGAGCATCTAAGTCAGTGTGGAGACTTAGAGCCAGGAAAGACTTTGAGGGGGTCTCTTGAGTTTGGTCTTGAAAGATAAGTAGAAGGTAGCTCAGATATGTGGTATCAGAGTTGTTTTTCTTGGTAGAGAGATAGTATGTGGAAAGATATGGAAACATAAAAGCATAGGAGATTCTGGAAATGACAGACAGTTTGGCATGGCTGGGGAGAAAAGCCTTTGAAGGAGCACCAAAATGTATAGTTGGAGAGGGTACATGGAAGTCAGATCATGAAAGACCAACTTGGTGAGTTTGGGTCTTATTTCCTGCAGAGTGTCAGTCGGGGAAATGGGGAGGGTGTGGAATGGACAGGGAAGATTAGAGACCCGAGGTAGGAGGGCAGCTGGGGAGAGGCTCTGGAAGACCAGATGATATTACGAGGGCCTTAACCCGGGTATTCGCTATGCAGGTTGGGAGGATGTTGGTTTCAGGATATGTTCAGGAAGGTAGAATTTCATAATGGATCAAGGGAGTGAGAAGACAAGGAAGTGTCTAGGTTAATGGTCAGGTTCTGGCTTGGCTACCTGAGTGGGTACACTGACCAAGATAGGGACTTTAGAAGGTGGCCAGTGTCGGGAGTTAATGATGATGCATGTGACTCAGGAGAGGTTGAGTTTGAGGCACATCCAGGCGGTGCTATGTAGTGGCACTCTGCAGCACTCGTTTGGAGCCAGGGGCATGGATGAAATCTCCAGGAAGAATGTATATGTTGGGTAAAAAGAGGAAGAGGAGGTAAGGGCAGACCCTCAGGGAACACCAACAATTAAAGGTAGGCAGAAAAGGTGAACTAACTACTGAAGGGAATGGAGAAGGAGTTACAGACTTTGAGGAAAACCAGGAAGAGCTTTTGCCTTGGCAGCTAAGAGAGAAGAGGGTTCTAAGAAGGGGAGCGAGCAACAGTGGCAGATGCTCCAAGGAGGTCAGGTAAGATAAAGGAGGCCATGCATGGATGTAGCACTTAGGCACTTACAGGGAAGCCCTACAACTTTCAGTGCAACAGTGAGTGATGAAACCAGATGGCAGTGGGCGGAGCAAAGGGAAATGCTGGATAGGAATTGCTGGTGTAGATGTGTTTTAAGAGGCTTGACTGGTGGAGGTAAGGTGAGGGAGAAGGAAGTGGAAATAAGGAGATGTAGGACTAAGGGAAATTTAAAAATCTGCGCATTTTTTAAATTAGAGACACTTGAGAAGGTTTATACATGTCATAACATAAGAGGTAGTACCAAGGGAGATTGAAGATAAGGAAGTGAGTTGAACTCTGACCGGCAAGGGCCATGATGAGTGAGGCTCTGGAGGAGGCATTTGCTTGAGAGGAGTGGGTGGGAGGAGACCATTTTTTTCTTCTGAGATGGAGATAGGGGCAGGCCTTAAGGCTGAGTGAGGGTGGATATAGGTAAGATCGTACACTGCGCTGCTGAGCACCGAGGGAGGGAGGACCTCCTTGGGAAGGCAGGAGCCCATGTTGTACCTGGCAACAGTGAGATGCAGCTGTCGGGAGTGGGAGGCTGGGAAAATGGCCTTTCTCCCAGGAAACTCAGATTGCAGAGCACATCCTGCTGAGGTTGAAAGCCTCACCTTGTAGTGACAGTCCCCTAAGTTTCTGATTGTCCTTGCCTGAGCAGCAGACTGAACACACCTTTTTCCCAGATAGACACTTTGGTTTTGAGGTGGCCTTCAGATCTTCCTTCCCTTGCAGAGGGAAGGCCAGTTCCCTAGTACATCATGCGAATTTAGAGCTAAAGGCGACTTGAGAGATTATACAGACAAACCTCCTCCTCTTATAAATGAAGAGACAGGCTCAGAAAAGTGAAGTGACTTACTCCAGTGAATCCAAAGCCAGGACTAAGCCCCAGGTCTTCTGACTTACAGCTCAGGGTTCTCTTTTTTGCTCCCTTGCCACTTCCTTGATAAGGATTATGAATAAATCCCATTTATATAAATGCTCTTAATTTACTATTTTGTACACTGGGAATTCTACACCGTTTTCTTTCTATTTTAAGTTTTTTTCCCCCCTTCTCTGCCAAGTTCAGGCAGGTATAACTGTAGTCGAAGATGCTAAAAATAAGCAGACATACATATTTTTTTCCTAAGTAGAGATGATATTTGATTAAATGAGAATATTATTTGGGACTTGTAAGAAGGTAGAACTTAAATACTGAAATGTTTAGAATTTCTGTTCTTATAAACATTATAATTTTAAAGATGGGTGGATTTATTCACTCATGCATTTACTGATTCTACCTTTCGTTTATTCTGTATTTCCAGAGTACTTACTAGGTGCTAGAGGTTGTGAAGATGCAGTTTCAAAGAATTCCCGTGTCTGTCCTGTTCTCTGTTAAGAATTGATGCTCATATTAATACTCTCTTTAGAATATCAAGTTTAATATTGGTAACTCGTGAATGCCTCTTTGGGATCTACCATCTATGTCCTTAGCCTAGACAAGAACGAAGAAGCAGAGAATAGCATGTCTGTTGGATAAACACAGATTTGGCAGGAGTGATTTAGTGTGGAGCAGGGGACCCTTAATTAATTATCACTGTTTATAATACATTTTTCTCCTTTGTTTCCAAGAATGAGAATAATTTAGCAATACGATTGATAAATAAAACATAAAAGGTCAGTTGTGGTTGCCCTGGTAACTATATTTCTCAGCAAGTATTTTGTTTGCCATGAAATGTATCCTGGGTGATTTACTGGAAATCAGACTCTGAATGTCATGACTTTTTGTATTTGAATTTCTTATGTACTCATTTAGGAGTGACAATTTTGTAGGTTTTTTTTGGGTTGGGCTCTGAAGCTGTATGTGTGATGGGGATCCTTGTGCGTTTTTTTTCTTTTTTTGGAAGACAAACAGGAAACTGTGATTACAGTGAATCTATTTAAGTTTAAGAAGAATTTCCAAGTCTAAAGAGATATTTAAGAGTATTTGAATGATTTGGGGGATACATAAAATTTCTTAAAACTGGAATATTTTAATGTAGAATTTAGACAAAGGATACTTTCTAATAAGTGATCAGGAATACATTAACGCATACCTTTTTGACTTAATTCCTTTGCAATTAATTTTGAGTAGAATAAATTATTCTCAAAAAAGTATTAAAGATGAAAATCAAAATAATTAAGCAATTGGCGCAATTACCACCTTCTCAAAGATTTATGGTAGTATGAATTAAAGTTAAGTGAATAATTAAAAAAAAGTTTAGTATACTCTTTGACCCCAAACAGAATGGTTTTACAAATGCACAAATACATACATAGAAGGATGTAACTGCTGCATTGTTTTTAACAGAAAAAGTTATAAGTAATCCAAATGTCCATCAGTAAAGGACTGGTTAAATAAATTATGGTCTGTCCATATAATGGAATACTTTGTAGCCATTAAAAAGAATGATGTCGATCTATGTCTACTGACAAGAAAGGATTTCCAGGATGTATCAGTAGGTGACAAAAAGCACATTGCAGAATACTGTATGTATAGATGATCCTATTTTTCTTAAAAAACTTGTATTTTATGTATAATCTCTGGTACATACTATCTAATTGGTATAGTCATTTAAAATTTGAAGAATGAACACAAAGCTCTTAATGATGGTTATCTCTGGAGACTGGTATTATGAAGGACTTTTACTTTCTAAGTTACATTTGCATATTGTTTGAAATTTCGATAATGAAAATGGTTACCTTTGTAATTAGAGAAAAAGGAAAGACATAAAGCTTGCTATTTAAAGGGCCTAAAAATCAGTTGAAATGGGTGTGATATGTAAATACATTAGGCTTTGTATAAGCCTTTTATTTACTCTATTTTTGTCTGGATACCTGGGAGTTTGAAGAGGTGTTTATATTTGTTACTCTTGAGACATTATACTGACTGATTTTTAATTCTTTTTTAGATTATCTCCATTTGTTTTGTTTTCTTACATTTTGGTTGTTTTCCAAATATATCTTTTTCTTTAGATTATCATGGTGTGAGGTAACCTGTTTTGTGTATGTTATTTAGTTGCTACCAAATATGCATTGATGGACTTTGCTTTTTGTTTAAAATATTATTGGTGGCCTGAATGAATACTGGATTTCTTTTATTTTAAAGTTGAAGCTCTACCGCCAGTACCAGGGAATTTAGGAATGGAATTTGTCGTCTTCAGGATTTTATCTGGATGGGATTTTCTAGATCCAGACTCCATTGTATGGACTGTATAGATTTCTTTTCTCGTGTTTGTGTTTGGTCTCAATCTCTGCTTGGACCCCAGCTGTAGCAGCAGTCTCAAGAAGTGACTTCTCTCATGTAGCCAGTTTGCCTTTTTGCAGAGGAGTCATCAATGCAAATAGGATTAGGAAGAAAATGCACAAGGTCCAGCCTTTTATCGCCATTTTCAATGTATAAGCTTAGTTTGTTAGCACACAGAGTGGAGCAGAAATCACTATTTCAGACCCTTGCTGTGAAGTTTACTGTTTTCAATACGGTGATGATATCCGTTAGGATAAAGCTACAAAGTGAGGTAGACCTTAGGTCACAGTGTTGACGTCGTGGATATTATTTTATGGATCTGTTGACTGAATGCAAATTTAGAAAACAGGCTTGCATTTTAAATTTTCTTCCCTTCTGCTTTGGTTACATAAAGCTGGATGTGTGATTCCTTTTCTTGGAAATAACCGTTGGATTCTCTTCCTTGGGAAAAGGATGGAAACATGCTTTTAAAGAGGTTTTAGATAAGAGGTTACTATAGCCTGTATAAGATTTAAGGGAGTGTTTTTAATTTTTTTTATCATGACCTATGCCACCATATGCACGATAAAGTTATATGATATATTTATCCTTTACTACATTGAGTGTATCTTGATTTTTCTTTTCAATGATTTTTCTTCATTGTGCTCTCATGTTTCCTTTTCCTTTCCCATCAATCCAAACATTTCCAGTCTATCATGTTCACCTTAATCTATCCTATCTTATCCTATGTTACCCTGCCATAATACCCTGACCTACTCTATTCTGCCCTATCCATTTGTAATCTATTTAATTTAAAAAAAATGCTGGGTGGGACCTATTAAATTTATTTTAATATCTACCATTTGAAAGTCATTGGTACGAAGGCTGGCAGATTATAGTAAATGAAAGTACCAAAAGGCTTGGATGTTATGTTTATTTCTTGAATGTCATCTGTCTTTTTCTGTGGAAGTCGGCATATTGTTAACTTTCAGTTACGATATATGCCCCATGGCATGTTTGCTGGCACGGTAGGATGTCAGATTTAAGCTACCTCATCATGAGATATATACAGTTCTTGATTTCTAAGCCATCTTTCTTCCAGAAGAGTTTTTAACTATGAAGTCTTTATCACCCTGATTTTCTTATCGTGTAAATGTTGAGTTGTCTGTTTGAGTACCCAGTGATGGTAATGATGGCTGTATTTTCTCCGTGTGGATTATGCACTATAGAATGTTGAATTCTAGGATCACTTTCTTCTACCACCCAGCATGCTTCTGGCCCCTCTTGCTACCATTTACTGAAGCGTGCATAGAGAATGCAAACTGATTGTAATGTTGGATTAAGCCTCAGGCCGAAACCTCTAAGGTGGGATAAATCTGCCTCTGAAGAAAAAACAAAAACTCAAACAAATCACCAATCACCACACTATACTTAAAAATCAAATGGAAATGATCTTGGATTATCTGGCCTTGGTCATCTTTTAGTTTTGATAATTTAATGTTGACTTTGTTCCTAAATAATTTTATAACTGAATTTTAAACTATGTTTTTAGATTATAAAATCAGAACATAAATTATATTCTTGAGCCTCTTGAGAGTACAGATGCTAAATATGTCTTATATTTATTGTAGAAGCCAGCTCTGAGCCAGGACATCATTGGTTCTTGATAAATGTATTGATTTGATTTGAATGTGAATTGCATATTAAACTGAGATTGTGCCAATACCACAATATTTAAAAATTTTACTAAGTGCTTACTCTGAGCAAATTATATTCATCATTTCATTGAATTTTCACAGCTATTGTATGAGAATAAACTTTTTTCCCTATTGACAATTCCATGTAATTTATACTTTTAAGAATTTAGTTTTAAATTTACATTGAACTAAAATTCACTTTTTTTGGGTAGAGTTCTATGAGTTTTGACATGTGCATAGAATTGTATAACTGCCTTATGGTGGCATGACTACCACAGTCAATATACAGTTCTCTTACCCAGATCCCCTTATGCTGTCCCTTTGTAGTCAAACCCTGCCTCCTACCTGTGATCTCTGGTAGCCCTACTGATGTGTTTGCCACTCCTATAGTTTTGCTTTTTTCAGAATGCCATATAAATGGAATCATGCTGGATGCAATCTTTTGAATTTAGCTTCTTTCACTTAATTTATTGTATCTGAAATTCGTCAATATTGTTGCATCTGTCAATAGCTCATTCTTTTTCATTGCTAAGCAATATTCCATTGTATGGATGGACCATGATCTATCCATTCATCTACTGAAGGACATTTAGTCTGTTTCTAGTTTTTGGCAATATGAATAATGTGGCTGGAAATATTGGGTACGATTTTTTTGTGGGAATAAGTTTTCATTTCTCTTGGCTAAATACCTCGGGGTATATTACCAGGTCATACAATAAGTACAATCAGCTCCTTATATCTGCAGGTTCTGCATCTGTGGATTCAACCAATTTCAGATTGAAAATATTTGAAAAAATAAAATCTAATGAAAGTAACAGTGCAATAACAAAAAATACCATATAACCACTATTAATATTTGCAGAGAACTTTTACTGTATTAGATATTATAAGTAATCTAGAGATGAATTAAAGTATGGGGAGAATGTATGTAGGTTATATGCAAATACTATAGCATTTTATATAAGGGAGTTGAGCATCTGAGAATTTTGATATCCAAAAGGGGTTCTGGAACCAATCTCTTATAAGATACCAAGGGACAACTGTATATGTTTAACTTTTTGAGAAACTACCAAACTGTTTTGCAGAATGGCTGTACCATTTTGCTTTCATACGACAATATATAAGAATTCCAGTTGCTCTGCATCCTTGTCAGCACTTAATATTGTCTCTGTGTGCATGTGTTTAATTTTAGCCATTCTAATAGATATGTAGTGGTATCTTATGGTTTTAAATTGCATTCCCTAATGATTACTGATGTTGGACATCTTTTTATGGTCTTATTTGCCACATGAATGTCTTTGGTGAAGCGTTTATTCAAATATTTTGCCTATTTTTTAAAAATTGGATTATTTTCTTACTGTTGAATATTGAGAGTACTGGATATAATCCGTTTGTCAGATGTATGGTTGCATGTGTTTCTCATAGTCTGTAGCTTCTCTTTTAAGTCTCTCCATAGTGTCTTTTGCTGAGCAAAAATCTTTAATTTTTATGAAGTCCAGATTATCAATTTTATATTTTATGGATTGTGCTTTTGATGAGATAACTAAGAACTTATTGCCTAACCCAAGGTCATGAAGATTTTGCCTGTTTTTTCCTAAAAGTTTTGTAGTTTTACATTTTGCATTTAGGTCTGTGATTCATTTTGAGTTAATTTTTGTATAAGGTTATTAGGTATACATTGAAGTTGATCTTTTCTGCATATGAATGTTCAGCTGTTTTAGAAGCATTTGTTGAAAAGATTGCCCTTTCTCCTTTCAGCTGACTGCAACTTTGTCAGAAATCAATTGGCCGTATTTGTGTGATTCTATTTTTGGATTCTTTCTGTTAAATTGATCATGTCTATCTTTTTGCCAATTGAGGTAGTTACTTTTTAAACCTCAGATTACTGCTGGGGAAACTGAGTCTTAGTCAAATGAAGTACCTTGCTTAAGGTAATTCAGCTAGTAAATGACTGAATTGCTGTTCGAACTAGGGCAGGTTCTCTGACTCCAAAACCCATGGTGAGAATTATGTTGGCACTGGTTCTCACTTTAGTTATTTTGCTCTTGATTGATATGTTTGGTTTTAAGGAAACGTTTGAGCAGTGCATTTTTGGAAGAGTACATGTGACAAGTAGATCTCACTGAGTTATCTGAAATGTGAAATTGAAGTTTTTTCCTGCTTGCTAGGCTATTAATGACCAGATATAATTAGTTTTCAGTATCTTTAACAAGGTATAACATTCTTTTGTAAATCCAGGGTAGCGTATGTCATTTTCTTTTATTTCATAGAGAGCAGTAGAAATATGTGTTCCTTGTATGGCAAGGAAAGGATGTTTAGGGTTTGTGAATGTGAGAACACAGATGGGCTAAGAGTAACTTGCATCCAGATGGCTCATGCAGGGAACTTGGTAAGAGGTGAAAGAGTGACGCTAATGTGGCAGTGAATAAAAAATTAACATTCAATATTGGCAAACTGGAGAATTTTGAAGAATGTCATATTTAGTTAACTTCTGATTATTACAGACTGTACACTGATATGTTAATAAGTAGGCATATTACACATCCATACATAAACATATATATGTTTTTTGAGCGGCATCTCTAATGATTTCAGCCTAGTCACTCTGTTCTTATATATGCTTTTCCTCCTGAGAGTGCATTTACTCACGGAGATTCAACTTTCTTCAAAAGGCAAATGACTCCAAACTCATATCCGTGCTCTATTGTTAACTTACTTTCCCTCTGTGGGCTCTGATGTCTACTTAACTATGGGATAAAACTATGAGGATGACCGTTAGAAACGGGAAACTGATATACAAAACTGAGCTCCACTTCTCCTCACCTTCACAAATAAGCAACTATTCCCAATTTGCCCTTTATTTTGTACAAGATAGACTTGCCCTTTGGAACCTCAGAATCATTTTTGATCTCTCTCTTTCTCTCTGACACTGGTGTGATCAAATCCATAGCCAATTTCTGCTGATTGTTCATGTACAGTTGGTCTGGACCTAGCTCCTCTTACCCCTTCCAGTGCCTCTTGTGTCCCTTGCCCTCTTCTTCCTCCCTTGATTTATGATGTTCACCTTAGTTTAGTGCCTTATTAGCTCCTGTACGAGAGCCCCTTGCACACCAAACCAAATCTTCATTGTTTTATGACCATTTTTACTGCTCCTCGTTCCACCCAGGATGTTTCCCTTTTCCTGCGTTCTCTTCTACTCTTTAGCCCACTGCCGTTGCTTAGCGTCTGTCTTGTTTTTTTCTTTTTGACTACCTATGTCTCTCTTTCTTAGCCACTTATAATTCCTCATTTATGAAATATCAGGTTCAAAATTCACTTCCTTGAGGAAGTCTCAGTTTACCCTCTGAGCAGCAGGTGCTCAGTTTACACTGTGCTCATTTCTCCTTGTTGATGATGCTACTCTGTAAGGACTTGGATTGACTGCCATATGTATTTTCTGTCTTTTCAACAGGGAGGGTGGTGTGATGTGTTCTCTCAAACTGGCATAGGATGTATTTGGTACAAATTTTTGGTATATCAATTTCACTAATACATTGGAAGAAAAAATTTTTTAAAATGTCGAAACAGCAAATATATTGAGTAGAATGAAAAATGTGTACAAATGTTCAAGAGATGTCTGTGCTTGGGCAACTTTTGGCTATGTGTTAGGCCACCCAGGATATTCATTAATTCCCTCTCCTCTGGTGTTAGAGGGTGTCCTGGTTAGAAAGTCTGAGGCAGCCCTGATTCCATGAGGAAAGGAAGCTTGCACTGCGAACAGTGAGGCTGATTTTTGACTGCTGGGCCCTTTACTTGCAGTGATTGACTCACATTGTTTGACCTTGGTTTCCTCATTTGAAAAATTGGGATAATACTGCCCACTTCATGTGATTGTTGTATTGCAAGGATTAAGTGAGATTAGATTTGGTAGGTAATGTCCTTGTACAATCCCTGTCCTACATTAGGTGCTCTATAAATGGTACCTTTTATTATTAATATTAACTCCACTAGGATAGCACATTTAAAAAAGAATCATTCCATAGAAGCAGTTCTGTTCGCTGCATAGTAGGCACTTGGTAAATGTATTGAATGATATATATGGCATTTCATGGTTCTGTTCTGTGCAGACATCCTAATTTGTACAGGGCTTCAAGTTTTAGTGCTTTATAATCGTTAATGAATGGTAAGAAATATTACTTGACTTTTTGACAAATCTATTGCGTTTCTTAAAATTTTTCCATTCAACTTTAGTTTTAATGGATGATAGCTTACTTTCTAATAGTATCTGAAAGGTTTTTATGGTTTTTTCCAGTAGAATAAATTAGGCTAGTTAAATGGGCTTTTTGACACAATGCCCTACCAAGAATGTTGTTTCATTGTCAATGGCTAGTTTAATCAGTATTATTTGAAGACAATTTCAAACTACTTTGGTACGTGGTTCTCTGTTTAGTTTTTATTCTTTTCCTAACACATGTAATTAATGGAACTGTCCAGTGGCCTAACAGGGAGAAAGAGAGAAGATGACGTTATGAAAAGTTTAATCATTGTGATGGCAACTAACATTTCTGTGGCACATTATAGTTTATAGAGTACTTTAACTTGCATCATATCATATTTCACAATATCATGTGAAATAGGCATTATTATTATTATTTTGCTGATTAGAAAACTAATGCTCAGATTAATGACTGCCCAAGGTCAAAGAACCGGAAGATAAAATAAAAGCCCTAGAAGTTGAGGCTAGTTCGGTTATGTAAAAGTTCCACTTTGTCATGGATTAATACGTGGAGACAGCTTACAGTTTCATGTCATCCAAAAGCACCAGCTACTACTACACAATTTATTTAGGTGGCACAGGAGACAAACTGCCTGGGTTGAAATCCTGGCTCCGCTACTTCTTTCTGTGTGATCTTAGTCAAGTCTCAACCTTTCTGAACTTCTGAATCCTCATTTATAAAATGGGGAAGATAATAGTATCAGCCTCATAGAGTTGATTTATCAAAATGAGTTAAGGTATGTAAAACTATTAGAACAGTGTCTGGGACATAGAAGGCAGTAGGTAAGCATTAGCTATTATTATTGTTATAGAGGAGTGGTTGAAGTGCCTTATATGAAAGCTAAGTGAGTGTACTTAGACATAATTATAATTGTAGAAGTGGAAACCAGAGTTTCCACGAGAGTTTATTTTGACAGAACTGTTTAATTCTTAAGCTGGCCTCTTATAGGGTAGAATATATATTTTGCACCTTAGGTAGCATGCCCCATTCTAGGTCTTCTCTAGACTTATGTTCATTTACTGACCCTGGGATAAATGAAACTTTGGAATATGCCTGTATGATTTCTGTTTCTAAAAACTTAAAACCCACATAAGAATCACAGTAAGGTGTTTTTTCCTCCCCTCCATCCCCTTCTCCTGCCCCCTTTGCCTTTCTGCAAGACACACAGGCATGCCGCCCCCACAGACGCATCCCCCTGAGATACAAGGCACATTAGCTATTTCTGTGATAAGCTGTTAACTGCTTTTTTTTTTTTTTTTTTAGCAATTGTAGTTTTTCTTTTAGAAATTTCACACGTGAAACAAATACCCTATTCATGAAATTTTGTCTGTTCTTTTCTTCTCGATTTGGCAAATCTACTTGTTCTAGGAGAACCTTCATTATTGTGGAGACAGCTCTAAATCTGGTGTCCTCAAACTTTTTTAACTTTCCTGGTGCTCCTATCTCGTCTCACGTCATGTAGAGCTGGGAATGCAAGACTGACATTGGACTCACAGTGTTTCTTTGTAATTTCCTGTGTGACTTGAATTTTTTTTCCAGTGAACATGTAGCCATTTTGCAAAATGTGGAAAAACTATTAAATAAAATTTTGGTAAATAGTGGAGGTGGGGAATTAAAAGTTGCAAACTTGTAAATTACTCTTATTATATTTGTCTTTCTTATGGATACCAGATATAGAATGCTTTTGTTTAATTAAATCTCTTTCTATATGAAAACCACAGGCTGAGTGTAGTGCCTGGTTTTGAAATTAAATACTTATAGAATATATTCACTTTTAATTTATTGCTGGCTATAATCAAGATGAAATGCTTTTCTTAATAATTAATGTTAAGAAGAGAAGTATAAACTTAAGATAAATTTATGACTTCTCTCCAGAGGATGTATGGATGTGACTGGGTTTGTGATTTAAAAAATTTTTTTAAGTTCCTTTGATTTTTTTTTTTCTTTTGTTTGAAAGTCCTTATGTTTTTGCCTTGGCTTGCCTGTAGAGTAAGGAGAAAATCCTAGTGTGCCTATAAACTCATTCACTGTTAAAATGATGAGAGTGTTTTCGATTTCTTTTCTCCTTTGAAAAAATTTAAAAATTACAATGGTAATTGTAATTACCAGTTGTCCAAGGGGTTCCTGTTATGGCTCCTCTCTTTTCCCTGCTCAACTCAGCCTTTGAGGAGGAGCTTGGTGACAAGCCAGCTGTCTTTATGCCTTGATATGCCCCACACATCTCAAAATGGAAATGTCCTCGAAATTGAGCTGCTTCATAGTTGGGTGGCTCCATGAGCATTTAGGAAACACTTTGTGAACCTGTTTGTGGGCACCTTTTGTATTGGTTCTGATGCTTCCATCCATCATTTTGGGATCATGGCTCTTCTAAGGAAAGAGCAGCCTTGCACCCTCAATCCTTTCTAGCTTCAATCAGTTGGGTTTGCGTATTCAAGCGTATTCTGTTCTGTGATTGGCAGCTTTTGTGTTAGGTACCCACTCTGAAGTGTTCCATATCGTTTAGAAGGTCAAAGTAGTCATCAGTGACTGAAGCCTAATTTAGATTCTTAAATCGAAATCATCGTTGAAGAATACTGCTTCTCCACTACAGACGTCTTCTTGCGTATTGTGCGTGTGTTCATCAGAGAACAAGCTCTCACCCAGTCTCTCATAATATAAAAGCATTTTTTAATCCCTCTTAACAGGTGCTGCCGCAGTTTATTTATAACCAATGCATTAAATTGAAAAATACTGAAAGGGTCCTAAGTGGATGGCGGCTATTGAAATATTGCCATATTTAAATTATAGAATTTTGTCAGGCTGATTTGTGGAAAGGGCGAGTCAATGTTGGCTGGCAAGTGATGTACTCACAGCCTTCCTGTAAATTTGGGAGGTGCTTTCTGCAGTGTATATAAGTGGGTTGTGCAAAATCTGGGTCTTGTGATTGAATTGATTGCTTCCTTGCATATTCATAATCATATTCATATTTGGCCAGCTTTCATGCTCTTTGACATTTTTGATCTTTATGAAGCATGACAAATGTTAGAACTCTTTGGCCTTCTAGGCATTGCAACGCAGAGACTGGAGATCCTCCTTGAAAGAATTGTCAAGTGTTTCATTTAACCCTTTCCTTCCCAGTTTAAGTTTGATCTCACACATAGGGAAGGTAAGGTACACGTTAATATTGGTGCAAACATGTGCAGAAGACACAATGCCAATCATTTGAAATTCTCGTGTATTTATATTTCCACCACATTCTCTCTTTTCTGAAAAACCTTGCCAGAGACTGAAGTAGTTGGGTTGTATTAATGGATGTTTATGTTGTCCTGTGACAGCTGGTTTTGCTAATTTGTTTTTACAGGGCAGTTTATAGTAAATGAATGGCATGCTGAATATTTTACTGAGATTTCAGATTATCTAAAGAATATTTTCCGGTTTACTAATTGGTAGATAATGCTGAGTACATTGATGTTGACGTGAGCAAATGGATTTAAAATGATTTGAAGTGAGCTTCATTAAAAGATGCTCTAATCACAGTCAGCAGGAAATGTCAAACTAGCTCTGCCTTCATTAAGGCTGGTGGACTAGGAACTGTTGCAGACTTAGGGTGCTACGAGTCACTGCGGTTTCATTTTTGGGATGCCATAGGGTGGAGGAAATGATGGAGGCTTTTTTATAGCTTTTTTTTTGGGCTTTTAACGTGTTTACCAAAAAAATAAATAACATAAATTATTAATTACCTGCATGGCTAAATGAACGTCCTCTAAAAATCGTAGTTGTATTGCTGGAGTCCCATAATCCATTATGGATTGGATACATGGAAATCATGTTTGCTGCTCACTCTGAACTGGAAGGCAGTAAATTACTTTCCATTACATTACATTCCAGCAGAAGTCCATTCGATAGAATTAAAGCCACTGTGCCCATCAAAACAGTAAGAAAAACCCAGGCAAAGGCATTCTAAGTTCCCAGGTAAAATTTATAACACTGGTTCTACTTTTCATTCCTGTAAAAAGTTATAGAGGTTATTTGATCAAAATCGACCACTTGGAAAAACAAATTTGAAGAAGGCAGATTCTGGAGTAAGATTTTTCAGGATTCAGATCTCTCTTTTTTCCATACCAGGTATGTGAGTCTGTGCAAGTAACTTAACCTGTTTGAACCCTAGTTTTCTATCTGTAAAATGGGGACAATGATATCTATCTCATGAGGGCACGGGAATATCAATATATCTGTATCCGTAAAATGTTTATTGTAATACCAGGCACTTGGTAAGGGCTCCATCAGTGTTAGCTATTGTAACCTAAATAGATTTATTTCCTTTTTTCAGATACCCATGGAAAGGCTGTGGGCTTCATATGCCAAGACATTAACCAGACATCTTATTTCTATTGATTTTAAGTTTTATAAAAACCTCTCATGTCACTCAGAGCATAGCTATCTAGAACCATTAAAAATTTTGTGATGAGGAACTTTTTAGATGTAGAATATTATGAGATTAGTCTACATTCATACAGTTATTGGGTAAGCTTGCTGCAGTAATCTTATTTAACTCTTTGACTATCATCAAAATATCTTTTCTTCAAGTCATAATGCAATATGCTGAGGTAGTGGTGTTCCCAGCAGAGATCAACGGTTCTAATTATTTGACAGTAAAAATAATATGATGCAGGCGTCTGTATAATGCTAATGAAATCTAGCTACACGGCAAGCAACCTGTTCTTTTCAGGTTCTCATTAGCATCCGATTTGCTTAGATGCCCTGATAAGTGGTTCTACCGTTTGTGTATCTTTTAAATAGCATTCCTGTGGGTCAGCCTGACATTGTAACATTGTAAACTGGATTCTCAATAGATAGGAGTGCCTCCTGGAAATCACTTGACAGCATGGTACCAGATTAGGAGATTGCTAAAGTATGCTGATACTGGCATAGAGTGTTCTGGAACACCCAAACAATGTCTTTAGATGGCTTAGTATTCAAAGCTTCTGGCTGTATTACACATGAATTTGGCCTGTGTGCTTGAGTAACACAAATTGTCCTACTCATCTATTCAGTTAGGATTCTGCAAGACAACTGTTTTTTTGTTTTGTTTTGTTTTGTTTTGCTTTGCTTTTTGCTTATTTGTTTTCCCTTAACGCCACAGCATGTTTTGAAAGGCGGAGAGAGAAAAACAAAAAACTTCCCACTTGAACGACCCTATTAGCTTTGCCTTGTTTCCTGTAAACCGTGCTGGAAATGTAATAATCTGTGATGGCTTCGAGTGCAGGACATAGCCTCTGTTGACAAATGTAAAAAATGACACACCAGACTACAGATGTGGTTTGTGGGTTAGTATGGACTTCCCTCATCAGTGGGGAAATAGGGCTTAAGTCAGGCTTAGAAAATGAGAAAAATGCTTAAGGGACATAACTAATGTCTCCAATGTGTACTACGCTACATAAACCTATTATGCGCTTTAATTTAATGGTCTCCATAAAGATTCAGGACCTGTCAGTAGAAGGAAAGAAACAAGCAATCCATCTTTGGTGAATTGTGAATAGATTTTTATATTTTTTAAAATACGCATTCGCCTAAAACGTACTTTTCTTTTCATTCAGTTTTCTCCACGTCTGGCCCATTCTCTGTCTTGCACTGCCACTACCTAGGCTGCTTGTGAATTGTTTTGTTCAGTGAAATAAGACTAATGGGTTAAATATTTAACATTGCTAATTGATTCAATGTAAAGGAAGAGGGAATAGATGCAGATTGCCTCCAGTCTCTGTCAGCAGACTTGGGCAAACAAGACTGTGGAAAGTCTAAATTGAAGATGATTCATCTCAGAGGTCTATGGTTAATACAGCATTTCTTGCAAGTGGTGATTGGGCCAAAATAGGGGGAAAATTAAATTGCACCTGGGAGCTGGAAAACTATCCATTTCTGTAGAAAAATTTGGCTCTCCCCCCGGTAACCCCTTTTGTTTTCAGGCTTCAGGTGTAGATTTTGAGATGACCAGATGGAGGTGGTCTTATCCCCTTTGCATGTTAGGAGTGTTAAAACTCTTACCTGTACTTCACTAAAGCAAGCTGAAATTTGCAGATGATTTTAATTGATGAGTGAGGAAGTAGAAACCCCACGGGGTCAGTGAGAATTTTTCCATTATGAAAACATAACCTTTCACAGAGTACCCAATGGCAGTGAAATGTCAGATATCTGGATTTTTACAAAGGAAAGGAAGGCAGATATGAATTAAGTTTCCTATAATACAATTCTGAGACAGGAATGTACATATATAATATACTTCATTCTCTTTTGAAGTTGTTCTGTTGGTGCTCTGTATAGGTGAAAAGTAATTCTGACAGCCACATCATTTTTTGCTCTGAATTTTTTTTATAACCGGAGAAGGCTAATGGTATGTTAAGAAATTACTTAAATTAGGAAATATAAATATTATATTATTTAGCAAATGTTGACATTGGGAGTTAGTCTAAGCTATTCTTTTTCTGGAGGAAAGACATTGGTAAACTGAGGCAGGGATAGAATTGTTGTTTTAAGGGTTGTGGTCAGAGGTGTCTAGATGCTGAAAAAATGAGTTTGATGAGATGAAGCAGAGAGCTCCCAGCAGGGTCCATGGGATCCATGAATGGGCTTCAGGGGGTCTGTGAGTCCCTGGAAGTAACATACAATATTTTGTGTGCACTTTTTGGGAAGGATCTATGCTATAACCATATTCTTAAAGGGGTAAGGAGGCCACTCTGACATAAAGCTACTCCTCCCAGTTGTCTCCGAGTACCTGTTTTACAGGTAAACCTCAGCTTTCAGGGTGACGTGACTCCTCCCTTGCCTTCCCTGTCACCCTACCCTTCCCTAATGTATACCTATCCCTTCTGCTTCATCCCCCTTCTTCCTTTCCCCCTTTTTATTTTTTAATCCATTGCCTTTCTTAGGTGTGAACCCTTAGGTGTGAAAGAGAGGAGTGCTAGGTGCTAGCCATGTTGACTGACACACAAACTGGAAGGGTCTCCCTTAAACCTTCCTTGCCTTTAGCTCAGGGAAATAGACTCCCAGGCTCTGCCTGGACAGAGCAATTAAGCCTTGTGATTATAACCCTTACCTTGTTGATACTCAGATACTGTTCAACATAATGATGGTTTTGTAACTTCCCTTACTTTCCTCCCTCTCCCTCCTCCACATCAAAAATAAATTACTTGTAGAATATTTAATAGGTTCATGGGGCTCTGCTCTGGTGTTATCTGTTTTAATTCTGTATGAGATGAGATGCGGCACTTGTCAGCAGAGGCTGCTGATGATGTTGGTACACCTTGCTGAGCACAGGTCACGGTGGCCTGCAAACCTAAATTGGGTGGTTCTGCAGAGGGGGCGTCCTGCTGCTGAGTGGGAGGACTAACGGATAACCCGAGGTGCTCACATTTAGCTGCTGGATGTTATGTGGGTGATATGCAGGGCTGTTCCTTTCCGGTTTAACTCTTGCCTCTTCCTTGGCTGCTCTTCAGTCATTCATTTGTCCCGCTGAAGCAGTCAGCTTTCTCAGAGCTCGCCGTTTCACTGCTGCCACCTCCGCTGTACTGAAATGATACTTTTGAAGGTCACCAAGCATCAGTGGCCCTTAGTTAAGCATTATCTTCCTGGCCCGCCCCACCGTATTTGGCACCATTAACTCCTGTTTCCTTTTAAAAATTCCTCCATTTGTTCTGCAGCACTGCCTGTACCTTTTAGATAGCTTTATTTCATGGCACTTAGGCTGACTCTTTTTTCTTCCTCTACTGGCTAAATGTTTCCCAGTGTTTTATCCTTGGCCATTTTCTTCCCTTTTTCCATGGGCCCTCTTTGGTGTTCTAGATCTCATTCTCTCCCTTTTCTCTCCAGCCTGACCGCCTGACCTTGTTTTAAAAAATTCCTGAACTGCATTGTCAACTACCTACTGTTCGTGCTACCCCTTGGAGTCCCACTGCCCCTTCAAACTTATTCTGTTTAAAACACAACTTATCTCCATCTGTTCGCCATCTTAGTTCCCAAGCAAATATGCAGATACACTCAAAAGACAAAACCCCAAATTAGAAAGGCTGTCCCACAGCCACCACCAAAAGCAAGCCCACAAACCGGTTCATCCATGTTTATTTCTTTTGTGCTTTCATAGCTCACCATCATTCTCCTAGGCAGTCCCCCAGGCATGAATCTCTGCAGACATCCTCATCTTTCCACGTTTCATGTGCGAGTAGTTGCCAGGTTCTCTTGACCTTTCTAATAAAACATCTCCTACATCTGGACTTCCTGCCATTGCTCAGGGTCGGCTGTTTATTCCCTTATGGCTGTTGTCCACAACAGCCTCTGTCAACTGCTCACCTGTGCGGGTCCATTGTCTTGCTATTCTCCACAGTTTGCAGTTTCTCACCCCTAAGAATTTTTTTCAACATTTATCTTCTCCCACATCCATGCTTTGAGATATTACTTACCCTTTACATTCCTATATGAAGATGAAGCCTTCCCTGGACACCTTTGCTTTATCTGAACTGCTATTCTTATTCTTTATAAGATTTATAATACCCAGTTTTGTTTAGAGTTATTTGTGTTTTTATTTTATCACCCTACTAGACCATAAAATACTGACAGAGTAGGAACTTTATTTTATAGACACACACACATTAACGTATATATATATTCATTTCGTATGCCACCCAGCGCAGTACTGTGTACATGTCAGGAGCCCAATAAATCTTTATTGAATGAATTAATGAATACCTACACTGAAATTCTGCTTCACATTAGCAGGCTTAGAAGACCTCTTCCTACTAAAGATCTTTTGTCTAATTGTTTTTGGAGCCTTTCTGCTGGGCCATGCAAATTAGTATGGGTTCAAAGGCCTAGAACCTGAAATAAATTAATCTGTACTTGAAAGAAACAAGGCTGTGGCTGTATAAGAATTTTAGTGAAAAAAAAGTGGTAAACATAGAGACATAGAGCCAGTGATCAGTTGTTGATATAAGTGATATGCTTTTCCCCCCCGCCTTTTTTCTGGTCCATGGACAATATAAGGTTACTTTAGCCTCTAGTAACCCAGGCCAAAGCCATGGCATTACCATCAAAAAGCTGAGACAGGGAGAATAAGAGATGCATGAGGGAAAGAAAGCATGATGCCTGACCATGTTAATTATCCAATAAGTAACTTCATTATTATTATGGTTATCATCATTTCTGCTTTCACCATTTATTGCCACTTCAAAAAAAAAAATACTAGTGACTGTGTATTTAGAGATCTTCAGAGGGAATTATATAAACCCAGTAGTGAAAGGTTCATGCATGGTTTTGGCCCACAGACCTATTTCTATAGCACTTGGTTACTTATGGGAGAGGATTTTGTCAAACCAGTAAAGCTGTGTGTATTTGAGTTGTATTGTTTTGGGCTATTTGTAAATATTGTATTGTGTGACACACTTTCAGCACCTGAAAAGCCTGGCCTTTGGGACTGATCTTAGGAGCTGTTTACAGTTGTGGCAAACAATACCCATGGCCGAAGGGAAAAGGTTTGTGTTGGAGGGTCAACCTAAATTAAAAAGGCCGGTGTGCGGCTTCCTTAACCCTTGTGTAGACTAGCTGTGCAGCAGCATTTGCTGCCAGCAGATGAGATTGAGACGCTTAGGAAAGCCTGAACTTCAAGGGTGGAGGGAAGGCTTTCCCTAGAAATAGCGTCTTTTTTGTGACCCTACCTGCTAACTGGAGGAAAAAGATGCCAGGTGTTCAGGTCTGCTTTTCAGGAGCCAAAGCACCCAAGTACATTCTCCAGTTCCAAAATTTAAATCCTGTTTGTGGGAAATCAGTAGAGGGTTTAGTAGAAGGTTAAACAAATTATATATAAACACACGGAAATAGTCTGGCTTGAGTATGGAAAAGCCAGGAAGTCTGAGTGTTATGGTGAAGTACTAGGAGGTAATTTATTTTTTAAAATTTATTGAACCCACTGAAGCATAAGTGTGTGAGGATAAGAGAAACCATATGCACATATGGTCCAGAATGAAATTCTTAAGATTTTTGAGATGGTTGCAACTAGTAACTAAACAAGTTGGAATTAACTGTGTCAGTGAAAGTCTTTCTAATCTTTCCAATTTAGTCTCTTCAGGTTCAGTAGCAGTGGAAAGGCACCTGGGCAGTGCTACCATTAGCCTGAACAGCCTGGGGGAAATAAGACCCTCCTCATCCTTGCTCTGAGCTCTTTCTCCGTCTCAAGGAAGCAAAGGGGATGGAAGAAGATCTCTGTATTTCTTTTCTGGAGAGAAAGGCAGGTCCAAATGAAATTTTATTCATAGCCTTGTAGTTTCTCTTCAGAAAATGTAATTGTGACATCGTAGCTGTAAATTTTATTTTTAAAAAATACAAAACCCTATCAAGGGAATAGACTTTTTTTTTTTTTTGTCCTGAAGTTATTTGTGAAAGTTAGGCCTTTTATTGAGTGGGGGGGAGTACATGCAATACATTGATAGTAGAGAGTCATCTGCAGTGAGATCTAATCAGTGGAAGAATCTAAAGGCATCAGACCAGCGGCAGATCACTGACTGGAATACAGAAGTGCATTGTGCAGCAATAACACTTCTTTCCATTCATTATTGCAGTTATAATTATGGAACCCAACATATTTAATTGGCACGGTGTACTCTTCTCTACTGAATAGATTGCATTGTTCCTGTTTAAAAAACCCTTATGCATCACGAATCCATGCACATGTTGCTCTTTGGCTCTCGAGAGGTTTCTTTGTTTACATGACGAGTGATTAACCGAATTGCGGAGCCTCGCTATGGGTCATAAGCAAAGATGAAGTGAAAAGGGGGTAACTTCTCTGCGCTAACTTTGAAGGGCTTTGATTAATTAAAAAAAAATCTATTAGATCTTTCTGAGGATGTATGCCTTAACTTAGAAATATGTAAATGGAAATATCAATTGGGTTTGATATCTGGGCTAGTCTTTTATCTGATTCCAGAGGACCTGTTAATGGAAATTGTGTCTGGTGGGATGTTATTGGTGGTGCATCATATTTCAAACTTCAGAAGTTGTATTGCTGAAGAGGTCTGTAGTTAGTGAACCCTTAGAAATTAGAGCAATGCTAAATGTGGATGGGGGAGAAAAGGGCCCCACTTACATCGGCCCTTCCAGGAAATACCAGGGATTTTTTTTTCCTAGCTTGCAAAATGCAGTGCACGCATGGAACAGGGGCAGTGTATAAGGTAATAAAAATAATAATTACAGCTAACATTTATGAATACCTACTACCTGCCAAACACTGTGCAAAATATTGTCTCATTTAATTCTCACAACTATTCTAGTGTCTACTCTCATCCCCATTTTACTGATGAGGAAACTGAGCTTTGGATACAGTACATCATTTTTACACAGCTAACAAAGCTGGGACTTCATCCTGGTTGCTTTTCATTGTGAAGTGCACAACTATTTTTGCTGTCTGCTGTAGAACACACTGGGAAGGCATAGCTTGTTGTTTTAAAGCCTTTATAATTTTAGTTATGTTGTTCCTCGCTACATAAGAGCATTTATACTTAGAAAATTAATTAGAGCCCAATGAAGTTGGAGAGGCAGTCTCTCTCTCTCTCATTTAGTACCCCCTAAACATCAGCTTATAGCTTCCACAGCAGACCACTGATACACCAACAAGGGGAAAGAGAAGAGCATACCCATAAATATTTTCTGTGTGTGCCACAGGTAGTCTTGCTGCTCTTGGATGCAAAAGGTCTCTAGTTCAATTTCTTGCTGGAATGGATTCTTCTCAAATAAGGATAATCCTTCATTTGATGTTTACTCACATGGATTCCTTCTGTATTCTGTACTGTCCACATCAGGCTTTGCAATTTTTATATATTCTTGCCAGAATGCACTTATTCATTAGCTGTTTTTATTAGTGTTACGGTTGAGATGACATTTTCCATTCTAAACTCCAATTTTATGTGGCTTTTAATTTTACAAAACAATTACCTATCAGGCTGAAACTCCTTAGGCTGGTTTTCTGCTCAGAAAGGAGGTTTGGGGGGAGGTTTTAAAGTCTGTTCCACTTTTCTTGGCAGCCTAGACATTTAGATTCATGTAAGTGCTCTTTAAATAAAGTTGCAATTGCTTAATTATTTAAATAAACGGGAGCTGAATTATTTAAGGATTTTCTGGCAAGACAAAAGGTTCCGGATTTTTCTCTCCTACCCCTCACTCAGAATTTTCAGTCCCGTTTTGTGCCGGCCAACTAAGAATGAATTTCTCAGCTGTGTTTTGATATATCTGCAAATCCAGGGACATTTTTTGGAGCTCTTACCCAGGCTAAGCCCATGGATTTTAAAAGTCAAGTTTAAAATTTTAGATTGTATCCAAATGCTTACTTTGAATAATGTCTTTTTATGTACGTTATGGTTAAAATGCACACTTTCATCAAATTCAACTATTGAGCACCTCCAGTGTGGAAGGGAGAGTAGCAGAGTGGAAAGAATACAGTTTTGGAATTTTAAAGATGGATTTCTATTTTGACTCTGCCACTGAAATGTCCCCTCTGTCACCTTTGCGATTATCTAACCTCTCTGAGCATCAGTTTCCTCTTCTGTAACCCACCTTATAGGGCTGTGGAGGGGATTAAGGAAATGTATGCAGAAGCCTTTAATATAGTAGTCGGTATTTGGTAGGCACTCAGTATGTGGCAACTGTGGAGTCTGTGCCAGGCACTATGGTAACTATTAGGAATTCCCCAGTGGATAAGACAGAGGTTCCTGTCCTTACTGACAGGAACTGGCGTTGACAAAGCAATTCAAGCAGAGGGAATAGAATGAGTAGAGGTAGGTTTGAAACCATAAAAGTCCTTTGGTTATTTGGGAAACTGTTAATGTTCCAGTGTGCCTAATCTTGCATTAATATAATTAGACATATTCAATTAATATGGTGTTTTTGAGTTTATAATACACATGACATACATTATTTCATTTGATCCTTGCCAAAACCCTATGTGGCAGACAGGGATTACTGCCTCTATTTTACAAGGGATTTGAGTGATTTACTCAAAATCAAATAGCTAGTGGAAGAGCCAGGATTAAAGTCCAGGTTTTTGCATTTCCTATCCAATGCTCTTTCTACTGTATCATTCAACTGGTCATACGTCTTATCTATATACACAAGTACTAAGCCTTTAATGATAATTTAATGAGACTTTTATAATGTTCTTTTTACTTAAACATTTTTGCTTAAACTCATCTGACTTAAGATAAAATTATATAAAATCAAATTGAAGTTATACTTTAGCCTCTATATGTATGTCACGTGTCACTGTGTAACTTAAAAAAATTATAGTTATTTTTTCCTGCATGAGTATGTAGAGTCCAGTGTCACCTCCTAATTTTATTTTATGTGCAGCTTGGTTTTTTTTTTTTTTTGGTATCAATGTCTTTTATAATGTCTTACAGAATAGATAAATCACATACTTTTATATACATTGAGATTTGCTGAGTATGCCGTTAATACTCAGCTCTTACTGTTCATCTCCATTAATGGCAATAATGCATCTTTGGGGGGCATTTTCTTTAAGGGCCCACATTTGTTTCACTATTCTTCATTCAAATATGTTGGATTCTTGCTGACACTGTTAAGATTATAGCTCTTTTGCCATCATTGATTTTAAAAAGCAAGTGCACAAACAAGAAACCAACCACCCCAGGACAAGAACTTCCATTCTCTTGGCTGTTTAGGAAATGTGCCACTGTGCCAGTTGTAGGATGTTCAACATGAAAGGCTCCACTTCTCAGAGGGTACTTACTTGAACCCTGGAGTTGCTTTTGGAAGCTGCCAGTTATTGGCATTTCCAAATAAGAATGCAGAGCATGCATGCACTGTCAACTTGATCTTTGAATGCGAAGTTGCTGAGAGTGGATAGAAATGCTAATGTACCAGCGATCTGTGAAATACTTCCCCGTGTTGGGTGCACACCAAGTTAACAGGTTCTTACCTCTCACGAGGAAATGCATTTGAAAGGAATTGAAAGGAATGTATTCTTTCCGTTTTTGTTTTTTTTTTTTTTGCAGGGAAGATATTTTATAGTTGTTTTGTTTCGTTAGGGAAGAGTCCAGTCAGGTATGAGTGTTGACTACACTGGTCACAGGATATGTGTGGCTTTCCTAGAATATTCAGAGATTTTCTTAAGGTACTTGACTCTACTAGAACCTTTTCCACAGTTGCAAGTATCATTGAACATTCCAGGGGCTTCATTACATTTTTAGTTCTCAGTACGTTATTATTTAGATCTATGTATTATGGATATTTTCTACCAAGGACCGTATTTATCTCTCTTTCTGTATATATTTGTATTTTTGTCTTTGAAGTACTTGTATTCTTGGAGATACTCTTTCCCCCTTCTCTATACTTTTTTCCTTTCTTTTTTCCAAATTCCTTGAAGATTGTGAAAGAAATACCTGTTGAACTTTTCAGTGGGAGTTGCACATGATTTTTAGAGCTTCATGTATGAGGCCTTTTGAGTTTCTATTTTGATTTTGTAGTTGGTTGAAGACAAAGGAAGGAAACCTCAAGCTAGTAGCTGATGAGACCCAAGAAGGACTTGCCATGTTAATAAAAAGAATCTGAAAAAGAGAGTCCAGAAAGAGCTGACTTCTATTCCTTTGAGGCTTTTTCTAGTCCAGCCTATTAAAGAAGTTACTGTACCACTGTGGATTGAAGGAAGGTCTGAAACTTCCTCTCTAGCACTTCCAAGAAGGAGAATTCTTATTTTATGAGCTAGAGAGGAAGCTGGGAGAGGCAGGGAAATGGTTTCTTTCTAAAATACCTGAAGATAGGGTGCAGGGTGCAAGACTTGTCCCTGTTGTGTGCCTGACCTCAAATGAAATTCTGAAAAGATGCAAAGTCTTCTCATTTGCACAAGAGGAGGACATGGGGCCTTGTCCATGGACAGGTGGATCCTGGCCTTTAGTCAAAGACAGCAGCTGTGCACCTTAAGTCCCATCTCCTACTGAAATTATTGTGCCTTTTGGTTTGTCATTTTGCCAGTAGCTTTCAAGGAATTTGGAAGGTGATATGATGTAGGGTCTTCCCATTTTATGAGGTTACAATGAAACTCTCTTGGCCCTATGCAAAACCAGCTTTTTAGAGTTTGAACATATTTTTTAAAATTTAACACAAGAGTAAACACGGAATACTAAAAGAGAAATGTCTGCCTGGCAAATTGTGATTCTGCCCCGAGAGGAGGAGTTTATTTTTACTTTGATTTACCTGGCAGGAAAGTATCTTTTGCAGACACTACTGAAGTTTTTCTTAAATTCCTCTGCTTTGAATTGTGTTTCTGGGAGCCATTCATCTTTGTCACCTGCTTTACTTCTGCTATTTTTAGCCAGGTGCCAAAGACCTTATAGCTTCCTCAAGTGAAAGATAAAGAATTAAGATCTGTTGTAAACAAAGGCTCATTGCAGCATTGTTTTTTTGTGCTGTGAGAGCTTCTTTCAAGTTTTCCTTTGAGTCAACTTTAATTGCTTAGAACCTGGAGGACTTAGACTCTTCAGGAGAGAGAACTTTGTCAATTTTGTTCCAAATCCATGGAGAGGCAGAGTCTTTTTAATTTTTTAAAAAGAACATACTAGAAGAAATAACCAGTAAAGGAACTACTTCCTATTTCATTCCTATTCTCATGTCAGATGATAAGGTATCAAAAAATCAGATGTAAGTAGAGTAACTTCTAGATCTAGGAGGACATATCCTGTAAGTCCATCCATTCAGGAGTGTGCCAGTGTTTAGTTCAATCAGTTAATCTTGGCACTAAGGAATTATGATGTTTAAATTTCATTTTTTAGGCTGTTATGTGGGGGAAAATACTTAATTTGATGAGGTTTACCTCTTTGACTTGGATTTGTGATAAGAAAGTAAGTTATTTGGTGTAGCTCACTACCACCTCTGGAAAAAACAGTTCAAGGCACGTACCCTGTGCTGAGTCCTTCTCTTTCTATGAAGCCAGGGTGTTTATATCACAACTAGACTAACTAGACAAGTGGTGTAATTTTACCTATCTGATTAACTAGATAAAGCTAATCTAACTAATTAACAAATCCGATTTTATCATGCAAAGTGTTAGATGCCTATAGGTTTGGCTTTTCCTTTTAAGAAAGTAAAGATGCCTCCTGAATCATTTCTTCTACCCCCATGTCAATCACTCCCACCCTCCCCCTTTAAAAATTATTTTGGAGACTGAAGTATAATAGATATTTCCCAGAAGTGATATTTCTTTTATAGTGCACTGTTTATTTTTTTAAAAGATGAAGAAAAATGTCTAGTAAAATATTACATATGCACATAACCTAGAAATTGTATTTTATTCTATTCTTCCAAGTTGAGTTTTGTGCTGGTCTTATTTTTATCTCTCCATCTCTGTTTGCCGGGCTGCCTGTTTCCCCCAAGTGTTAATGTAAACACATTTTATTTTGAGACAGATCAGTTCACTTCCCTCTGGAAATCCATCCCTATAATGTGGTAAACCTCAATATAACTCTCTGGTCCGAATGACATTTCATAACTGTGTACAAATCAAACATAGTGTTGATATTAAATGACAACATTTAATGCCTATGTCAACAATTCACTTAAGTCTCATTTCATTAAAACACTCCTGATCTGGGGAGAGGCCGCTTGTCTGAGTAGATAAAGCACTTGACTTTCACCTCTAGTTTCCAGGTTAAAGTGCAGTTGGTGAGCTGTAATTCAGATGGATTTTATAGGTTCTGGCCTAGGGGATTGGAACAGAAATCTAGCTCACATAATCAGGGGAAACCTTGGGTCTCCTGGACAAATGAACATCAAAACCAGTGATTTTCACTTTATTTCCTGTGTTAAGCCATCTTGTCTTTGGAGATGATTTCCCCTAAAACCTTAGAAATCTTAAATAAAAAATTTTGAGAACATTTCTGTTCCCCTCCAGCCGTGGATACTCTCCTTTCTCTCCCCAGGACCCTCTTTGGGGGACTGTCTTTTAATGGTTTCCAGAGTTTAATCGGAATTTGTGTACCAGTCTTTTATACAGGTTGACTCCTCTGCTTGGTTCCCTGCAGTTAGGAAAGAAGCCCAGCCTGTAAGTCCCTACTCCAATGCCTAAATTAGCAAGGAAAAGTGTTCCCACCCTTCTATGGTCATGATATCTCTCTTTGATGGGGTTGCTCATGTCTTAGGCTGAAGCCAATGAATATACTGTAAGTGGTCTGAAAGGGATATTTGAATAAATAATAGTTTCTGCTGCTACTTTAATAATCCTGTAATGTTTTTGTTTCATACGACTCACTGAAGTTTGGGACTTGATTGCAAATCACCGCCTAAATCCTTTTGTGTTGCACCTCCCGCTTTGTGAACCCTCAGCAAATGCGGGTTAATTGAGAGGGGGAGATTAGCCTGGTGGCTGTGAGTAACTGGCGTCTCCAAATGGCTACATGTGGTAAAACTCTGGGATTGTGCTGAATTTTTACGTACCTGTGTAAATGCGGAAGGACCCTGAAATAAATTACAACCCTCTCCATAGTGGAACCACCGTAATGTGAATTAAGTGGCTGTTAGGCTTCTCGCAAGTCTTGATAACTTAGGGAAGGCAGATAATTAATATAACCAAGATGACGGTGGACTATAATTGGCTGCTTATTATGAAGTTTAGACATCTCCCTTCCTTCTATCTCTGGGAGAAAGCAATTGCTCTAGCATATGTGTGTTAGAAGACATAAAACTTGCTACAGCAGTATTTTTATTTCCAAATTAGTCTTAAAGCTATTTAAAAGTCACCGCAGAACGTGCTTTACAGAGGCAATTTCATGGCTCCTTTAGGTTTTTGTGTAAATTCAGATAACTGAAATGTTAGTCTTGATTGATTATCACAAAGGAAGGAAGTACATGAAAGCTGATGGTGAAGCCTGGGTACAGTATGAAGGAATTGGGGCAGGGGGCGGGGGGCAGCTTATAGTCCCTTAAGTTCTTTCAAAGAATTTCCGTTGTGATTGGTAATATAAGGGGCATTTGAAAGATGGTCGTTATTTGAGAAATGTTTCTGAACTAGAAACTTGCTAGCTTTGAATCCTGCTAATACTCACTGGCAATGATAGCCATTTTCCATTCCATGAGATCAATTTGGAACTTGAGCATAATTTTATTTCTGCTTCACAGTTCTTAAAATCCTGTTTGGAAATGTCATTAGGAGGATAAGGGATGTAATGAAAAATACGTTTTCTCATGTACCAAATCAAAGTGTATAGTTATGGAGCTGGCTATCTATACTGAACAACAGTTAACAAAATGAATTGGCTGCTTTCTGCATTTGAAGTTGTATAGTGTAAAATTCAATGAAACATTCAATAACTGGAAAGATCACATCAGCATCAAGGATACATTTAGCAGGTTTCCTCCTACCATATTACTAGGGTAGAAGCACAGTTTAGAACTAGGAATAAAGGCTATGAATGAAGTTAAGAATTGTGGGAGGCCTGGAGGTAGACAGATAAGTAGGAGTGACTGTGCCTGGAAACCCAGACGTGGATGCAGGCAGAAGGAAACGGACAGAAAGATGGGCCCGTGGGGACTAGTATTTTATAAGAATGGTGCTCTTGTCACATCTTCCACTGAAGGCTGAAAGTTGTTTTTTTGAAACTGGCATCTGTCAGACTCCTCCTTAGGGAAAAGGACCTTATTTTTAGTGGTTGAACTTGCTAGGTCAAACGGAGTAACTATGCCTGGTTCCCATGTCATATGGAAAGATGTAGTATGGGGTGAAAGAAGCTTTCCTTCCATGTGAGGTTTTTAAACAGTTTTTTAGAGCAGGGAGTTATTTTATGAATGAATGAATGAGTGAATGAATGAAAAAGGACAATGTTTGTTTTTCCTGGAAAGATTTTATTTGTGATTAAAAAATTTGGTGTAATTTTGTTTTCCCTGGTATAAAATCAAACAAAATAAATACTTAAAGGTGTATGTGTGTGTGTGTTTGTATGTGTTTCACTATAATGTATAATGAGATTGTTGAACTCACTAGACTATTTGGAACTATAAAGTTAAGCTGTTTTGAAATATTGCTGCGTTACACATTGGCTTAGGAGGGAGATACATGTTTTCATATAAAATACTGAGAGCATTAAGTGATGACATTGCTAGGAAACGCACCTTGCCTTCTTAAGCAGTAGATGCAACTTTTAAGAATGCAAATGTGAAAAACTGACGGGAAAATTACAAGAAGCTTAACATATTCTTGAATTTTCTCCATCCGAGTTTTAAGTAGGCTGGTGCTAGGAAGGGGCTGCTTCTGATTATGACTCTTCGAGGGGAAAAAACAGTTTTACAGGACTGACCTTAAGTGCAAAATGGATAGTAATTCAAAGCCCTGAGGGGGCTTAAGAAATGAAGGTAGCTTATTGGTTTTGGCAGGGAAAGGGTTGGCTGGTAAGACCATTGAGCCCCTTAGCTGAAAATGCTGACAAGCTGAGCAGAGAGCATGTGTGCTATACCAAGCGCGATCATTATTTTCATTGACAAAATGTATTGCTCACAGTTTTGGGTAGTCTGTCCATTTTGTCAGTAATTTAATCTAGGTCGAAAAGGCATGGAGTATAAACTGCTATTGTTGAGCATCCCTGCAGGCATACCTGGCAGGTTCCATTCCAACTTTTAATGAGGAGCCTTGCTTTATGTTGGGGTCCTGCTGGTGGCTTGCAGTATCTATTTTGGGGTATTTTAAGATGGGGGTTAGCTCTTGAAATTGGACAAGGTGCCTGCATAAAAGATGATGAGATTTTTTCCCCCTCTTGGTTTCTGCTCCTTGTTAAATTGATAATTAGGTGAGACTTTTAGACAGAAGTAAAAATACAGATGACATGGGATTGTGTCTAAGGTGATAGCTTTCCTTTCAGAGGAAGAATAATTCTGAGGATTTGAAATAAAGAATTTGAAGACAGAAACTTAATACATTTGAGATCTTCTATATTTTTGTAGTAATTTTATTTCACAATATGTGCCAATGATACATGACACCTTGAATAATGTATTTTTATACTCCTTTACCCAAGAATTAAGCTGGTACATTTGCAAGATGAGGCTACAAGTTGACTTTGTGATATGGCTACTAACCTCATTCTTTTTTTTTCCTTTCCCTGGAAGCCTGTACTCCCCCACACCTGTTCCCCAACACACATTCATCCATTATTCTTGGCTGGGTAATGTTCCATGCTTTCTATGACTTTTCAAAATGTTGCAGTTTACGAGTTGAGAAATGACAAAATAAAATGATTACTATGTACATTTTTAAAGTTTTCTATATTAACAAATTTGATTCTTTAGATCATTTTGGGAATTTCCTTGGCAAAAAAAAAAAAAGCAGTCGTTTTTATATCAATACTTTGTGACATTGTCTTTTAGGTTAACCAAGCAAGTTGCAGAGAGAATTTTCTAAGCTGCTTGCTAAAGAAGGGGACAGTTAATTGTGAAACAGCCCTCATTTTTTCTAATCAGGTTTTCGGCAGAAACTGTTGGGACATCTTTTTCCTAACTTATTCATACTCTGCTTTTACCATATATGGATTTTTGTAGTAGAGATAGGTTCATATTCTATTCAAAATAGAATGAGGAAGGGAAAGACTTACCTTTTAAAAATAAGGATGAGAAGAACTCAATTATTTATAGTTACTATTATGATATATGCTGTTTATTGAACACTAAATATATGCCAGGCACTAGTCTAGGAAACTATTAATCTGTGTTCAATCAACAGAGAGAAACTACACAGTAATTTGAAGAGGAAAAGTTTACTATAATGACTCATTAACTGTAACAAGGGATTGGAGTTAAAAGGAGTGATTTGCACTAGTAAGAAGGAAAGAGAATTCTAAAGAATATAGGAATAGCAGGTAGAAGGAGCAGCCATTACTCTGTACTGAAATAGAACACCCAAGAAAGGCTCCCTTCCTGGGCTGAGATCCAGATTGTGTTGGAGAGGACTCAGCCGTGGCTCACTGTGGCAGAGAAGTTGCTGTTGTGCTGTGGAACTTGCCCTCCAGGATGTGGGGAAAACTGTTCATGAGAAGGTGTCTCTTTGGAGGCACGCTGGTACAAAGCTGTCTGAGGAGGGTGTGGTGAAGCTACTGGTCACTCCATGCTCCTGGGTGCTCTGCTCTGCAAGACACAGGCACTGGGAAATCTTTGCACTGCAGGAGCTGGGTACTAGGGAAGCCTCTCTTCTGTCTGCAGTGCCCCTCCAGCGCCCTCTACTGACAAAGCTTAACCTTATGCCTGAAGATAAAGGAATATTTAAAGGGCCCAGATCCATTTTCACAGAGCAGGCAAAAAGGATGAATTTGAACCCAAGGGGCAGTAAACTGATGACTGGCACAGAATTCTGTGCTTCTTCTTTTTTAATCCTGAAGAGACTAGAAGTAGTCAAGTGGGATTATTTATCCCATTTTACAGATGAAGAAATTTATTTAAACTCAGAGAGATTAGGTGATTTGTTCAGGGTCATTTGGCTTATAAATGGCAGATTCACCTTTCAAACTTAGATATGTCATTTTCTAAGGTTCACGTGCTTTCCACTAGCATCTTTGAAATTCAGGTACTGTCAAGTCAAGAAATTGACAATTGTGCCAAATACTCTTGTCCAGATGCTATCCTAGAGATCACTATTTAGTTCGTTATTCCATCTGGTTCTACAGACAAGGGGAGCTATGTAGATAAGTTCCTGTTCTGTTTTTTATTACAGATTATCAGATTTTGAGACTTAAAGGAAAAGGTTATACCTACTTCAGTGGAGTCCCTGACTCCTCTTTTTACCTGCGTCTTATCTGTGTTATTATCAACTATAGTTCAGGCTCCATACCTGTTGCCCATTCGACAGCTCCCAGAGTCTCAACTTGGGTTCCTTGGAGGGTAGGGGCAGAAGATGATGGTTCTTGGATTATTTTATTTGAAATGTTACCTTTTCTAACACCAGCTTCTCTCCCTAAGGTTGCCACTCCAGGACACCCAGCTCTTGGTTGTCTCCTAACTGAGACTGGGTGTATAACCTTGCTCTTTTAGAACCTCTGTGGTCCTGTTAGGCTACATATGCTTGCCTCATTTTGGGTAATAAATTTATCTCAAGTTTTTGTAAAGGAAGTGTCATTCTCATATTGATTTACAATATAATTTTTAGCACTACTTTATCACTTGACTTTGGGTGACTTACTCAACCTCTCTGGGTCTTAGTTCTTTCATCCATTCTTTAATCTGTAAAGGGGAATGGCCGTTCTAAAGCTCCTCTCATCTTAAAAACACTCAGTGGCTATTTCTAGTTTAACATCTTTTGGCAGCATTTCCAAACATGTGAGCTTCAGTTGCCTGATCCCATCCCTGGCAAGTAGTTGATGGATTACAAATAAATGGAAGACAGTGTGAGAATGTGATTTTGGATTCAGACCCAAAAGGGTTGGAATCTTAGAGACACAACTTAGTTGTTATGAGGTCTTAGACAAGTAATTCACTTTTTTGTGTCCTAGCCTTTTACTTCATGAAATGGGAACAACAATGCCTGGCCCATTGTATTCTGATGAGGAGTAAAGGAAATGATATTTATGAAGAACTTTGTACATTTGCTGGCACATAGTAGGTGCTCTATAAATGATAGATATTATTATTGCCCATGAAATTGTAAGCTCCTTGCAGGAAGGGGCCTTGTCTTAGTCGTGTTTGAATTCCTGGTAGTACTTGGTTATCTAACAGGCACTCAGTAGTATCACCCTTTTGAACTGAAGGGAAGTCCTTTCCAAGCTGAGTGTCTTTATAGAGTAAAAACTTTTCATGTGAATAATCACCCTGGAGTTTTTCTATTTGATAAGCTTGGATTACACATATTCTTCTGTCTTAAAGCAGTACATTTTTATAATTTTGTTGAATTTCTCATTAGTAACTTTCTGACTACATGGTTTTTTGATTGTCTTAAAAACCATTATTACATGGTATAATAGTGATAGTAGAACATTATTAAGAATTCACTATGTGCTAGTCATTATTCCAGTCAATTTACACCTTACTATTTTCTTTAATATTCATAACTCTCTCACTATTTTCATTGCCTAGATGAGAAACTGAGGCATCAACCGGTTAAGTAATTTGATTAAGGTCATGAGCTGCTGAGTAGGGGAGCAGTGGTCTGTCCCCAAGGCCACTGGCTCTTCACTGCTACATGATATTGCTTGGTTCAACTCTAGTTTTGAAACACTTTACTAGGGGTCGCTGATGAAAATCCAATCAAACCCAAATCAGCCCAAGTCTAGAATGAAAGGAAAGGCATATACTGCAAGACAGCTTGACACAAATCTATTTTTAAACCTTTAAACACATTTTTTGGGATTGCTTTCCCCTTTCCAAATAATTTCTGAGATGAAGATTTGTAAAAAGCCACACACATATGTACCTTTTATGTTTTAAGATTAAAACTGCCTTTGACACTGTCTTGTAGTCATTATTAGTCCTCTTCTGTGCCTCACACTTGGCCTCTCCTCACTCCTCCACGTCCCCACCCCCTGCAAATATAACTACAGCCATAACAAACTTTAGCTTGGTGTGTCCTATCTTCCTTACGTAGAAGCTCTGGTTAGTTTCTCCCTCCCGTGTCTTAATCTGCTTATTTTATCTTTGCTATTTAAGCTGACTTTAAAACATGAAGAACAGAGAGGAATTGATGTTCTATTAATAATTTGAAGTATTAGTGATTTAATTTCACAATATTTATACATAAGAAAATGGGACCAATGGCATAGTCTTAGATTACATTATTAGTGACATACCAAAATTGTCGGCTAGCCCCTGCCTCCAGTCAATGTGGACAGAGAGACCAGAGAACTATGGAACCTGAATGATGTGTATGTTCAGGTGCCAACACTTTATTCCATTTCTCCTTTTAGTTTAGTAGCAACATTATTTTCACTGTTAGAAAAGAGATTGACTTGGTAGACTTTAGGAACTGCTTTAGTCTGTGTGGATAAATGAAAAAACACAAGTGATCAGCTTTCATCGTGACAAATGGAAACTGTCATTTAATTTTTATCCCCAATTATACAGCTCTGGGACCAATTTTTCAGGTGGAATGTTGGAGCCATTAAAAAGAAATAAATAAACTATACCACATTCCATCATTTTTCTGGCAGCTAACCAATGATCTGTAGCCTTATTACATGTACGTTTTTATAGAGATATTTTTCTCTTAAGTTTGCAGAAGGCTTTATTAACTCTTTACTGATTTCTTCTGGAATGCATTTTCCCAATTGATTTTCATTTTTTCTGTTTATCACCGAGTGTTGGTTAGAATTTACTTTTGCTGTTGGCTGGAAGCTGTACTCATTTTCATCCTTTATGTTCTTTGATTACTAGAGTTTCATGGAGCCATGCTTTTTAAATTCCAACTGAAATAATGTTAATGGTGCTAATGTTGAGTACAGAGTATGTTCATTTGGACTTTAGACAGTGATTTATTAGAAATATGGCACGTATGTAAAACCCAACCAACCACCTCTTGTCTCCTGCCTTAAAAAGTTGGGTATCCTACAAAGTCTGTTCCCGGAGCATTCTGTGTGTTTTTTCTATTGTAGCATTTAATATGTCATATTTTAATTTACCCGATTTTGTGTCCATGTTCCCCAGGAATTTGAAATCTTGGATTCCTTTTGACTTAGATGATTTATCTTTGCATCAACAAACTTAGCAGAATGTTTGGCACATACTAGGTATGCAAAACGTGTTTTTTGAATGACTGATTCAATGCTTTCTTATTTCCTTTTGGGGCTATTTCTAATTAGAAATTCTGCAGCAATATTGAAATTTAGTATCTTCTGAGGACACTAAAACCCTTTATAACCATGTGTGTAGTCATATTTATTCCATCTGGAAAAATTTTGCATGTGGCAGGTAGTCTTTGAATTTTACAAGTGAGAGAACTTGAGATCAGAGATAACTAATAAGATTAAGAACTCCTGAAAGAGGTATATCTGTGATGGGAACTATTGACTTCTGACTTCTAAACCTTTTTTCCCCCATGCTACACTGCGTTGGGACTTTGTGCTGATTGTACAACCTGCCATTATTTTTACTATCAAAAAAATCACAGATTTATTTTTGATGCACAATTAATATATAAAGTGGTGGGGGGTGATGGTCAGAGATCAGGTTTGGCTTTGGAGAAGCTGGTTAATGGATGAGGCCTACTGGCTGTGCATATCTACATATGGATTTTTTCCCTTGGTGTTCAAACTCTTTTCCCTTCATTCACCTAATTAGTAATTCATGGAAGCCTTTGGCTTAAAGCCAGAGAATGTTTGTATCTACTTGACTTTAGCGTCAGAATAGTTAAACTTAATTTTCAATAGAAGAGGTACTGGAGTATATTATGAACAAAAAGGCAACATTTTCTTCAGATGTATGCCTTGGCATATGCTTAAAGGAGAAATGATACCCTCTTGTATCTATTTACAAAACTGTCATCTGGTACTGTTACCATTAGAATATGCAAGTAAGCTTATAAACATGCTGATGAAAGGATTCTTTTGGCTTGGAACCTTGTTAAGTAAAAGGTGTTAAATCATGTATCTTGTCCTCAAGGGTGGTGGACTAAACAGCTGCACTTATCCTTATTAATGCCTGTAGACTCCTGTTTCACAAGAAGCAAATGGCCTTCTGTAAGGGTTGCTATAATATGAAGAGTTACTTTTAGTCAAGCTCTTTATTGGAAATATTAATACATTAGTGTAGCTTGGCAAACAGCAAAAACCCTAGCAGTTTGCAAATATTTTACCTAGTTTCTTTTCCCTGCTAGTTATAGGAGGAATAAACTCAAAGAAATAAATATACATTATTGCTGATCTGTCATAAATCATTGCTTGTGGTAGGTATCTATTTTTAAGGCTACATTAGGTCTGGAAGAACTCTTGGATTTGGGAGAAGAGCTCTAGGATTTGGCTAACATACTTGCACTGATGGAGAGATGGTGATTTTCTGTCTATTCTCTTGTGTTATAAACGAGAACTTCTTGTCCCTTTTTTTGTGGGGGGTGGTGTGTTGGGACTTGGGATTGGTCAGTCATGGAATTGCAGAGTTAGAAGGGACTTTAGAGATTGGACTCAGCATAGTATATCCCAAAAGCTTTCAAGTAGGCCTTTTCATTTTGGGATAGCTGTAATATTAGAATGATTTTTCATATATTATGATTATGTTTATTATATCTGTAATATCCCTTGCCTTGCACTCATTGGTCCCTTGCCTTGCACCCTAGTCTAATCCTTGCTTGTCACTGTCCATCTAGTGTGACATCCTTGACTGCACACAGTCTTTAGTGTGCTACCCTCCCCCCTCACCCCACCCCACCCAGCACATGCCTCTTATCTGCCTGTACTTTTACATATCATATTACATTTCCTTGGTGTTCACCTGGCTCTGTGCTGGATTGAATTCTGTGAAGGCAGGGCTCAGATCTTAATGCATCACAGAATTTTGGGTGCCTAGTACAGTGCCCTGTCCTTATAATACACAATACTGAATGTATATCATTCTGATCAGCTTAAAATAGAACTATCATTTTTTTTTTTTGTCCTGTAAGTGTAGCTTTTAGGACGCCCAATTACACATTGCCCATTGAACTTAAGATCAATTGAAACTCTCAGGGCTGTCACAGTTTCCTGATTTAGGGTTTTGAGGATTGTAAAATAATGAGAAGGGTGCTGAGGGTATCCCAGAATGACTTCTCATTGATTTCAGAGTCCATATTTCTTTCTCTTAGCCTGCAGCATCAAGGTGATTGGTGCAAATGAGAGTCAGTACCTTGCTCATTTTCTATATTGTTTGATTATGTTTACAAATTTAATAGCACAATGAGTAATTTTCACACTCAAAAATTCCTCACTTGATCTTTATGTCTTAATAGAAACTTACTATTCCCAAGTATTGGACTTAATCCTAATCTTTTCTTCAAAGTTTTTGCAGTTCCATGCAGGAGTTACAATTATCATTACTAAATGTCTTGGTAGAAATAAAATTGCATTCTAGTTTTTTGTTTTCGTTTTTTAAATCTTATGTTTATCTTATGGCATATTCAGTATCTCTGTAAGCTTTATACATTTTGCATTTGAGTGTTCAAACCTTCAAGGCCATTGAGGTATCAGTCATCATTTTCATTGATGTGTTCCATTCTTTTAGTAAAGTACAACAGGTTCCACCCTTTCCCTACGATGGGAGAAGCCCAGCATGTGCATTATTTCTAAGCGTGTGGTGACAGGCATGCGAAGGCAGGACTTCACTCACTCCCTTTGCCCTTGTCTTTTGTTTTGATTTTTTTTCAGGAGCAAAAAAGATTCTAAGTCCATATTCCCAAGAGCAGTGATTGATAAAATCTTGAACTAAACTTGACTTTAGGTTTCTGGACTTGACGAATGAAAGCTAAAGGGCCACTGAGTGTCTACAGCAAACGCCAAGAACAAGGGTCAACTGGATGATCATTCAGATGGTGGCCTTCTGGTCCCATTGAACCCAACGTCTTCTCCCTCTGTAGATTCAGTGGTATTTCCTCCAAATTCTCCTTAGCTATTTTTGTATAATAAATACATGAATTCTTACATATAAGGAGCAGTCCCTATCTCTGAGTAGCAAAGCATCCTATTGCATTTAATTACTTTTAGATTTTCCTGGTGAGGATATAATTTCTTTCTTATATTTAATTTGTTTTCTCCTTCAAAATTTAGCAAATATTTATTGAGCGCCTATCGTATGCTAGGCACAATGCCGGATATTGGGAAATAATGGTTCCTAAGACAGATAGCATCCCTGTCCAGGAGCTTAAAGTCTGGTAGGAATACAGGCAGTAAAACAATGACAGTATGTCATGTGTGGTAACTATAGGGAGGGCCTCTGTCAGGAGATGAAATGTTTGCTGTTCAGCATATCTGTACAGTGATAATATATTCTGAACCAAAATTAGAGCACAAAAAGATAATGCCAAAAAAAGAGAAGATTATGCCAAATAACTTTTTGCCAAGACCAAGTGTAGATGGAAATCTTCAAAGAAATAGTTGGGACATTAAAATATATGAATTTATGGGACATTTCATTGATTTATGAGTACAAATGGATAGACTATTTGAAATCAGGCCTGCCCTGGCAAATCCTAGATAAATGTTTGCTGTACTTTCTGGTTTCTGCCACTTGTAGAGCTGAATTTATGGAGCTGTTAACAGCGGAACAGATTTTTTAAAAAATTTATTAATATATAATAAAGGCATAACAGAATGTATTAAAAGTCTGATTTACTTTAGAAATTCTGAGCCTTGCTCCAGTGCTTTGATGGGAACAAATAAACTAGAAAAAATGAGCAATTGTTCATGTTCTCAGTGCAGATATTATTAAAAGACCTTCTGTGCTACTGGAGTGTTATGGATTCCCTCTCTCAAAACACCACTTGGCTGTGCTTTGTCACTAAAGCCAATCTGACAATTTCCCATAGATAACTTTGAAATGGCTGTACATTCATGACTTTGCATAATAATTGTATGCCTTTAATATTGCTGAGGTCAGCATGTAGACATTTCTGCAAAACATTAGTTAAATAATTGCTCCTTTTAAGCTGCAGTCTGTCAACAGACCACATCCTTTGAGGCCATGCATAGAAATGTGCAGTGCTTCAGTGTATTCGTGTACGCAAATCAGTGATTCATGGGCCAACAAACGATGGCAGGAAACGATGTTCGGAGTAATAAAACATCTCCTAGAAGAGGGTAGGCTAGGTAGTGTACTTCCTCCCTGCAGTCAAGACAATACCTAAACCATCCAAGATGGGTATCTATCTAGGCTCTTGTTAAAATGCCATAGCACAAAACCTTTAGGAATAAGAAGTTCTTCCTTATGCCCATAATATTATCTTTCTCTCCACCTATCCCTTTACCTTTTGGGCCAGTTTTTTCTTTGGTGGTAATGAACATCAGGTTGGCCTTTACTTATAAAATCATTTTACTAAGTCCTTTGCTGGAAGTAAGCCTGGGGGCTCATAGATCACATGTTTGAAAAGTCCTTTTGGTTTGGGTAAAGTTTTGCAACTGCTATGCATGGCAGGTAGAAGACCCACCGAGGACTCACTGCATCCCTCCCAGAGTGGGCTCTCAGATGATATTGCTTCACCTGTAAGACTGCTTGACAGGATTTAACCACACATGCAACAAATCAATGCAGTCAAGAGCACAGATGCACTTGATCTATATTGTTTGTCCTTTTTTTTTTTTGACTGATGCAGGCAAAAGAAACCATCAGATAACTTCTTGGTTAATACAGCTTTGTTCTGAAAAGGAGGCAGTGATACATTGAGGGATGCATATGGCCAAAGCCTGAAATGAGCTGGGCATTTACCAGTCTGGACAATAAATAGTCAGTATCTAGCTAAACCATGCTACAAAAGGAGCTTGTTTCTTTGGATCAAACCATGTTCTGTAAAAGTTCTCTAATAGTTTATTAGCATCGTTGAAATATATAGCCTACTAAAAATTCTAAATGATCATTTTAATGAAAGCTGTGTCATTTGTGAGTGGCATTTGCCTATAAATTTTTCTAGAGCTATGAAAATAAATTAGACAGGAAGCTGCTGGTTTTTCTTTCTTCTTCTATTTTTTTTTTACCCTTCCTAAACCTCCGTGAACAGCTCTGTCTGATTTGTTTCATCCTTGCCTTCCACTGCCTGTAGAACATCTGTTGGAAGATAATGTTTGTCCTGTCAGTTTCCAGAATCAGCAGCAAACCGAAGTGTGTGCACAAGGTAGATGTCAGCATTACACTGCTGCTGCCACCATGCTACTGAAAGGCAGAATTAATCCTGGACTGGTAAGATTCATTAAAAAAAAAAAAAGTCTAGAAACCCCTATTCAGGAATAGGAAACTTATCCCAAGATGGACCAAGCAGAACACCAGCAAAGATGTGATTTTGAACTAAAGGCACAAATATAGGATGATTATTGCCTGTTATTTAGTGGATGATTCTTTGTTCTGAGACCAGGTTATACTCTTTTGCTGGAAGCTCACAACAGATCAATAGTAATTTTGTTATGGGCCAGATGTCAGAACAGAAATGTGCTCTCAAATCCCACTGACTTGCTATGACAACTGGTATGCTAAAATACATTCACTCAGCAATCAAGCATTTCATGAAGCTCCCGGAGTTCTTGTTTTCTTTCATGAGGAGCCTTAGAGCTATGTATTGTTAGCTGAGATTCTCCCGTTTTGTTTTCCTTTCTCTACTACATAGGTACTTCTTTTGAGAATAGAAACACCTCCTCAAACTCTTGCCTTTTCTCTGCCCTGGTAATGAGTTGAACATAAAGTCTACAGTATAACTTCTGGTTATAGGTATCATTTTTATGGTAATAAATGAAATCTGTGGTAGAAAAATGGTTCTGAAGAAAAGCATGCCAACAAGAAGCGTGTCCTTTTTTTAGTTCCTCTGTAATCCAACTTTGGAATTTTAATTTTGGTCTGATTAGGATTTGGGAATTAAACATTTTGTGATGAATGGCAATTTAAGGGATGTTGACTTGACCATTGCTCTCGTATCTTCCTCTTTATCTCTCTGCTTTTGTGAAACTGTTGGTACCTGCCATCTTTTGGATACGATTAGGACAACATTCCTTATTAAAGAAAATGTCTTCCTGCGCTGATTTGTTTTTGTAGAAATATCCAGAATAAATCAGATAGAAACAACTGGCAGTTTGCGGCAGATGTGGCTTGGAAGTGTAATTTAAAATGGTGTTAGTTTCTTAAATCCAGAGATAATTTGGCCTTGGCCTTATGTCTTCTCTATCTGGGCCGAGTCTTCATCCTCTTCTTCTCCCTAGGAAGGGAGAAAGAAAAAGAAAACGCCTCTCCTCTTCAGACCAAGGAAGGACTGAACGAGCTCAGAATTATTTATTCAGTAATATGATAGAACTTTTAGTCCACTTCTCAGCCAGGACTTGCATTTCTTACCATTACCCTATCTTTTGTAGGGGAAATACCTCTAAGTGAGAAGAAACATTTCATCCAAGGGTGTAAGTTCTCTTAGAATTTATTACTGCCAGATTTTGTTGTATATTAGTCTATAGAATTCTTGGAGCAGATTCCTCCAGCAGACATTTTACTCGCTAACAAGAAGAATTACTTGGATTCTATTTTTCTTTCATATTTTCATTGCCAGTGCTCTTCACAGAATTTCATTCTCTTTACTCCTGTAAGCTTCATCAGTAAAGTGAAGAGAACAAAGTTCCAGTCAGACTCAGGTACTTTTCTCTGAAGCAGCTCTTCCATTTATTTACTGACCACTGAAAGAGGGCCTTTTGCAACAAAAACTAAACACACTGCATCTGCATTCCAGGCTCTGTGTTAGAAGCAGGAGGGGAGTGCAGGATTAATAATACATCAAAGTCCCACCCTTTCAGAAACCTACAGGCAGGTTTGCCGTGCATAGAGGCACTGCTCCCGTATGGTACTAGTGGGTATTTGCACGTGTCTCTCCTCATCTCTTAGTTGATTCTCCTGATAACTAAGTGCATAAATTGCCAAGTCACGGGACAGAGAAGCTAACTTGTTCACTGAGAATGTAGTTTAAGACTTGGACTCATAGGACAGAGCTAACCAATTATGTTTATTGTCATCGTTATTACTTCAGCTGTATTTAAGTACAAAAGAGTCTAAGTATATGACAAAGGAACTTGAAATATAGATCTGAGAGTCAAGAAGAGCATGCCACGTGATTGCCCCCCCAAAACAAAATCCAGTAAATGTGTGGGGGTTGAATATGAGAGGTGCAATTATTATCTGAGAGCAAAGCAGTGAAGAAACTCAAGAAGGTGAATCATGTTTTCAGGAACACTTTTGGAAAAACCTCTAAAAATATTAGCCTAAATTAAAAGCTGTAAAGTATATCAGAATTAGAAAAAAATATGAAGAACTTGGGACCCTCTTGCCCCTTTACATCATGTGTTGCACCTAAAGTGAGCATTACTTTATGTGAGAACTATATACATACACATATATATGTATTCTAATTTATTTTAATAGAGTGGAGTGGGTCAGTGAGTAAGATGCAGGAAACCAGTAGATATCTTTGTCAAGTTCAAAGACCCTGCCACCATAGTATAGGTTAGTTTAAGCCCTATTGCTGAGTGTCTTTGTAGGGACACTCAAATATTACTATGTGTGGTTTTTCAAGGATTTTTGTAGGTTTCTTACATGTTTACTGTCATGTGTTAATAAGCTTTTTCCAAACCAGAAAACATTGGTCCAGACCAGAGATTGGCAAATTTTTTCGGGAACGGGCCATATAGTAAATATTTTAGGTCTTGTAGACCATATGATTTCTTCAAAACTACCCAGCTCTGTTGTTGTAATACAAAAAACAGCCACAGTTTTTGCTGTTTATGATCCCCAGCCATGTTATTGGTTAATGTGAAGCTTTACTGTATTATAATTAAATTTTGTAGTAACTGTGTGAACAAGTGAAACATTTATAATAATCCTCAGAGAACTGACACTCCAATCAGAACTCAACTTTCCAGAAAAACTCTTTTAAGGAGTATATTTCCATTCCATTATATCTGGGGCTTGGGTAGGAATTCAGTGGCCTGAGAGTAGGAAGGGAGAGGTGAAAACAAGTGACAGTAACCAAGTCCTTGCTGCACACTGACGCTGGGTAAGTGCTGTCCGCAGATTGTCTCACTTAGTCCTCACAAGATTTCTATGAAGGGAGAACTGTTCTCCTCCCCATTTTGTAAATGAAGAAACCTGGCCTGGATTCAACTTGTTGAATCTAACATAGTAAATGGCGGAGCTGGATTCCTACCCAGGCTGCTGGGTATATAGTCGGTGTGGGACAATGTAAATCCCTTGGCTGACTTATAGCACTTAGCCTGGTCTTGCATATGGCTGGTCCTGTGTACACATTATTGTTTTGTCTGTAGCAAAGGAGGTGAGGTGGGGTAAAGTAATATTAAGGCATTAAGGACTAAATAATAGGATACCTTTGTCAGAGGTTCAGTCGAACCTTGTAGTCAACCCATGTCTTGTCAAGCCAGAATTTGCTTTTGGAAACCAAAGAGGAGTGATTAAAAAAAATAAAAGTTCAGAGAAACTCATGTATTTAAAAATGTGGCAAATCATAGACACGGAGAACCCAGTGTGAAAGTCCTTACTATTGCGCTCTTGAACTCCCGTTTGCTAGCCAGTGTGTCGTGTTTTAGAAAACTGGAGGAAATTTTTTGACTTATTGCCAGTCATTTACTTAAACTTAAAAGATCTTAGCATTAAAATTACTTATTTGAAGTGCTGGCAGGCTAATAAATTCAGGGGGCTATTTTAAACATTGTCAATCTAAAATGTAATCCTATTAAAATAATTGAGTATTTTCTGAGTGGAGAATTCCCTTGTCCTCCTGTCCACAGCTCACAAGAGAACAACATAAAAGGCATCCTAGAATGTCCTCTGAACATCATTGAACCAACCGACGTGTTTGCACAGTGTAATTCTCTTTGGCAAAGAATTTCCTTAGCTATACCACTTTAAAAGGCAACCCCCCCCCCAAAAAATGGCAAGTTTATTCTGATAATAGGACATAGGGATTATATTTGGAATGATAGAAGGTCCTGGGAACCTTCTTGGTCTGTTAATTTGAGCTTATTTCTGTGTGTGATTGAGGATTCTGTGTAACTTGAAACGTTTGCTTCCTTCTGTTCATTTCTGGGGCTCCTTTTCATCCAGCAGCTTGGGTTACCTTGAATTAAATTGGTTTATGGCATGCCGTTTTCGGTAAAACTCTGCGAAAGAAATGGTCACATAACTCAAAAAGGTTTGCCCTTGGAGTGATTTAGTCATGCTGGATGATAGCTGAGGAGGCTTATTGACTTTGAGCTCCCTTTGGAACCAGATTCAGAAGGCTGTGCACTTCTGTGGCACCTGTGAGACACTCACTTGAATAGAGCTACTGAGAAAAGCATTTCAGTTATTGGCATTTTTCCTAATGCATTTTGTATTTGTCTGTACCACAGGGAGACATGTGTGGTTATTGTTGAAATATTATCTACATGGCTTTGCAGAAGAAGAAAAGCCACTGTACAGCAGTCAACAGATGAAGTCTCAGGGTGTGTGTAATATTTGGGAGTCTGTGTGTCTTCCCCCCTCAAAACACCAAAACGGCTATGTGGCTGTGTTATTTGAATAGCCCTATTGGACTTACAAAGCTCGTTAAAGGGATCCTGAACTTGACAAGTTGGAGGTTGGTAGCCCTGACTTGGAATGTTATTGAAATTCTAGCATGGCTTTTGTTCACCTGGTTTGGCCAGGAAGACAGGCCTTGATCATTTGAATAACTGTGCTGTGTGAATCTGAGAGAGGAAATCAAACTCTCAGAAGTGCACAGGAGTTAATTTCTTTCTCCTTCTGAACAGAGAAACTCCTGTTTAAATAAAAATTTGTGTGGACAGATTTTCGTTTGTCATGTGTGAGCTGAGCATGTTGCATTTGTCTAAAGGGAGCAGTTTTAAGTAGGTGGATGTGTAATACCCGTAGGCTATCAGAGCCACCTATTCATTTCAACAAATCCCTTCTCATATAACAACATTGCAGGAAGTTTGGGTAATTGATTCTCTTGAGCAATACAAATATTGGAATTCTTAATCATTCCAAGAGATGGGCAGAGCTACTACTTTTACATTAAAAAAAAAAAAGGCCTGTGTACTGTTCTCAGGTGTTCATTAAACAATTATTGATCGACAGTCTACCATGTGCCAGGCTGTAGCCTAGATGCTGAGATGCCAAGAAGGAAAAAGGCAGAATCGCTGACCTCATAGTCCACAAAGGAAGGCTGATCCCAAATGGATAATTATAATGCATAAATTCATTACTTCAAGACATTAAGAATGTGCTAGATGCTGGGCGGTGGGCAGGGGGAGGAGGGGACAATGATAAGCCAAACCAGACTTGGCCCTTGTGCCTCTTACAGTGAAGGAGCAATTGTTAAATATATTTAATATAATTACTTATTAGCCAAACTCTTGCACAAATGTACAACTGTAAAGTGATACAAGGGTCATGGAGGAGAAGCCTGGGCGCAAGGAAATCATACACCAAGAGCATTTGATGTGGTCGGGAAGGCCCCAGATGAAAGTGATGATTGAGCTGTTATCTGAAGGGTCAGTGGGAAGTGAGTTAAGCTGTTTAAAAGGGTAGGAAGAGCTTTCCAGAGGGAGGGAGCCAGGTGCCTAGAAGGAATTGAAGGAAGGCCATTGGCTGGAGTCAGAGAGGTGGGCAGGGCCAGGCTGCCCAGGGGTTGCAGGCTATGTGACGCATGGGGTTTTATTCTAAGAGTTATGGGAAGCGTTTGTGGGGTTCTAAACGGGTCTTAAGGGGAAAATGATCCTAGATGTTTTCTGGAAAAGGTCACTGTGGCTGCAATGCAGAGGGGAGTGGGTGGCTACAGAGAGCTAGCGTGTGGGCAAGAGGTGGCAGCAGCTTGTATTGTGGCAGTGGGTAATGGTGGGGTGGGCATAGGTGTGGAGAGAAGTGGGTAGAATTGAAAAATATTTAGCTTATAATTCTACTAAGATAAACTTGATAATGGATTGGATATGGGCTGTGAGGAAGAAGGATGATCCAAGGATGATCCAGTTATCAAGCCATACAGTGACATTTTATACTGACATATTAAATAACATGAAATAATCCTTATTTTGCTTGTTTAAGATTAAACTTTGTAAGTTTTTTATACTAGTTGTCACTCTATTTTCTGATACTTTGAGAAAGGAGACTGTCATTCTCACCCTTTCTGCTCCTTTTAATAAAATTAAGGTGGCAAAAGTACTCAGGACTTCAAAAAGAAGTGAAAAAAGGAGTAGGTCCAAGCCAGAAGTTAATGTCAAACTAAAATATTTCCAGGAATGTCAGCAAAATGTAAAGATACCATCAGAAACAAACATTGCTGATTTTAATTCACAAAATTTAAATGATTTTTCTCATATAAAAAATGAGTTTAAATACTAGGGAGTCTTTTATTCTTCATAAACTGAAGTCAGAGTAATTTATTTTATCTGGAGGAGAGTGTTAAATTAGCTGTCAACTGTGCTATACAGGTGGATGGTAACTTTTGAATGAAATGACCAAGTCCCTCGTCCTGAGGCATTCATTTTTAATCTCTGCTTTCCATTGAAAAAGGCACAAACCATGAATTGTTGAGATAATAGTACTAAAATTCCAAGTAATTGCTTTTGTTAGCTCAACTCATGTTTACTCATATTAATTACTGAAATTTGATAGCCCCTTTGTTTTCTGCTTAGCATGACTCTGAATGCAGCGGACAGAGCTATAAATCAGGTAGGTGGTTCTCACTAAAGGCAGGACTCCTTTGCTTTGATGTTGGCAGCTTAAGGCTAATTCTCCAAGCTTGATGGGTTTATAATTCAAGAAGATGTGATTTAATGTTGATGGAATTTATTTTTGAAACACATTGTAGGAAGAAAGCCTTTCAAAGTAAAAAATGAAGTTTTGAAGTAAATCTTAAATAAATAAAGACTGTCAGGGTCTCTAAACACCCAGTGGTAGAGATCTCTATAGGACTGTTGTCTCTACCCTTTATTTAGCTGGAGGGAAATGGCTGAGGAGAGTGACAAAGTGAAGAGAGAAGATGTGGGAGCTACGGAGCCTTATGAATAAGTCCCGCAATTAAAGACATTATCTGATTGTTTCCACTTCTCTTTCTAAATTTATTTGATGTTACCTTCTTTTCATAATGGCTTTTCATTCTTGGTGTTCTTTGCAAGTTATTTTTCCAAGGGTTACCCTATTAGGTGTGAATTTATTTATTTATTTATTTTTACATTTAATTTGAACTATAGGATCGTAGAGTTTGGAGAAACCCTGAGTCCATTTTTTTTCCAGTCTGCTGATTCATAAATTTCTTACACCTCCCACACCCTCATCTCATTCAGAACATTCATCCCCTCAGGAAGGAGTGCGTGCCAGCCACCGCTCTAGGCCCTGGAAAGTAAGCAGGGAACAAACCACACTAAGTCCTTTCCTCAGGGACGTCTTTTTTTTTTTTTTTAAGAGACAGGGTCTCACTCTGTCACCCAAGGCTGTAGTGCAGTGGCATGATTACAGGTCACTGCTGCCTCAGACTCCTGGGCTCAAGTGATCCTCCTGCCTCAGCCTCCCGAGTAGCTGGGACTGCAGGCACATACCATGGCTAATTAGTTTTCTTTTCTTTTCTTTGTTTCTGTTTTTTTAAGAGATGTGGTCTTGCTATGTTGCTCAGGCTGGTCCTGAACTCCTGGCCTTAGAAGATCTTCCCACTTTAGCATGCACCCCCCCAGCGCCCAGGAGCTGTGATTACAGGCGTTAGCCACCGTGGCAGACTCCTCATAGGCATCCTTGTTTTGGACACTACTATTAGTACCACCTGAAATCACATTATTATTATTTTTTTTTTGGTAACTTCATGGCACTGTTAACTCAGTAGAGCTCAACAGACAAACTTAGTACATGCTGTTTGAAGAAAGTTGTCCTAAAATGTAATACACAATTTTCTGTCTTTATAAAACATAGTATGTTGAATTCAGTTTTACTTAAATAACTTGGGATCTTTTAGAACACTAATTAATACATTTTGCTTAGAGACGAGTTGTTTTTTTTTTTTTGCCCATTCTACACTCGGAGAGAATGCTATTTTTTTTTCCTCAACGATTTTTTAGAAATAGTTCATCCCATGTGTTTCTTTGTTCTCAGCTTTTTATTTTACCTTTGTAAGATTTTGTTTTGATTCTACTGTAGGCTGGAAATCAAGATGACTAAGATCATTAGAAGTATATGAAAGTCTGTTAAAGAAAGAGTAAATGGTGACAGCCCATCAGCCTCTCCCATGACTTCAGAAGGACTTAGGTAGGCCTGTGACATTTGAGTGACTTAGATGCTCCCTTGTAGGTTCTCTGACACTCTGGAGAGCTGGGCTTGCCCAACACCTGGCCTCCTAGAGGGGATACTAACTAAAATCATCTTGTCCAAGATGTGTCCCTGTGAAATCCTTTGCAGTGGTAACCTTTTCATTGCAACGTAGAACAATGTTTTATAATTTTATCCTTTCTGAGTTTCCTAGTATGCTTGTATGTGCACACACGTACATAGAGAGCTAGTTTTTTTTTTCTAGATAGTTTAACTTTAGTGAGTGAAGTCTTTAAAATGACATCTCTACATTCTGTCAGTTGTATATTAAGAATTATAACAAGGCAAGGAATAGTGAAAATAAGAATTGAGCTTATAGACAATTGCAAGCCTTCTAGACTGGATACTAGATTACGTGAACACACAACATATTGATTTGGGGAATAAGAGCTATATATAGTTCAGATTCTAGCTATGACAGATGGGGGTTCATGAGCAACAAATCTGATGACTTCTAGGCACCATTCCAAACTCTTTAAAAAATCCACCAGATGCGAGGACTCTTGCCATTCTTAATTATTTCACTTTTATATAAATGAGTACCATTTATATATTTTCTCCCACAGCCAATATTCCTGAAGGCACTATAAGAATTATTATTTTGTTATTTTTTTTTCCATTCAATGGATATGCTGCCATGAGGTAGTAGGGGAGTTACGTTGGTAAAGTTGGCTATTTTCTAAAGGAACCTATAAGTGTCTCACTATTTGAAATTCATATAAGGTCACAATCCACCGAGAATGATTTTTTTCATAAATGTTTGTACCCTTGTCTTGGAATGCTTTTCAAAGTTAACTCTTTCAGATGCAGTGGAACAGGTTGATCTACTAGTCCTTTGCTAGTATTTGGAAGACTCAGACATATTTCCTTTACTTCTTGCCATTATCCCCTTAATTATATTCCAGTTTTCATTATAATTTTTTTCTTCAATTTCCAATTGCTCAATTCATACACAGATATATTTTCCTTTAAAAATGTTTTAGATAATACTGAAGTCCCCACCGATGACCACTGATCCACCTTAGCTAACTTCTGTTTCTTCTATGTCCACCCCCACCCCCCAGTCTATCATCTGTCTGTCATCTATCTATCTAGATGTAGCTGCAAACATGAAATCTATAAAAACCACATGGGACAGCACACATAGTATCATACTGTCCTCATCATTCTGCAGCTTGCTGTCTTGGACCCGCAGTGTCCTAGAAACCTGGCTGTGTTGTTACATGCAGATTTTGCTGCTCCACTTAAATGCTGCCTTGCATTCCTCAGCCCACATACACCTGTGTTTATTTAGCCATTTCCCCTATTGATAGACATGGGTAGTTGCAGATTTTTCCTAGTGTAAACTGTTCTTCAGTGAAGATTCTTGTACATGTCTCCACGTGCACCTGTGTGAGAGTTCCTTTAGGATAGGCACCAAGAAATGGCATTGCTGGGCCATAGAGCATGCACATTTTAAATTTTAACTGGTATCTTATGCCTGACTGCTGATCATTGTATAAACTTCCTGTCAAGAATTAAGTGTGTTTTTTAAGTGAACAGAGATGAGCCAAGTGATGCTCTCATATGGACCAGAAATAAAGATGGCTTCATTATACGCTCCTGTGTTCCTGTGGCATTCCTATCTGCAGCTTTCATGGAGTTTTACAACAGAGTGACGCTTGTTAGCATATGATGCCATGGGACGCAGCAATGTGTTCGTGGCTCTTGTCTTATCCATCAGATTTCTCTTCCTCCTTTATCTTAATTCCATCCTTGTGAATGGTAGAGACCCAGTGCTGGCATTCCAATGAAAATTATCCAAATTTCAAAAAGAATGGAAATAGGCTAAACCATCCAAGCTATGGAGAGACCCAGAGGGGGCAAAGGGAAGGAGGGGAGAGTGGGTGAGGAATAGTATTATGGATGAAACCCATCTAGTGCAGCAGAGGCTGCAAAGATCTCGTCCCAGCTGAGAGAGTAAAGAGGGATTTTCCTGCCACAAGTGCTTCCGTACCAAGTGCTCCTAAAGGAAGACCTGGAGGCAAAACCCTTTGAACTCCTGCTTCTCTGAGCACAGGGGTAAAAATAAGAGGAGAAAGGCTTACTTAGCAAGCTGTGACTTAGTTAAGGCCAGTGGTGAAGCTGCAGTGTGAACTCCGCTTCCCTCTGCTCCTCAGGAGACCAGGCAGCCCTATTCTGGGTGACATTGAAACTATAGAAAACAAAGGTCTGAGTCAAGAAGAGGCTGGGGGTCAGTGTCTAGTCCTGTATCTTGGTACTACTCCTAGTTGTGATGAGTTTCTTCATTTTTATATCATTGTGAGAGAGACCATTTTAGCCCACAAGCAAGTTGAGGTGTGACATAACATTTTTCTAGCATCCTCTGATCATGTAGGATAAAATATTCCTGATGCTCAAAAGAAAATTCGTGTTGGGAGATGCCTAGTGCTGCTGCTAAGATTTATTTTCTTTTAAAAATGTCAATGTCTGCTGCCTTTCCTGCAGGTAGCCCTCCTGCCTCCTTGTCGCCTGAGTCCTTCAGTGTCTTAGGTCGGGCTGCATCTGTTCCCGCAGCGCTTTCCCTTCCTGCAGCAGAAAGCTGGTTTGTTTGGCTGACAGATGGGGTTCCCGCATTGGCCTAGATGCGCCTGGTTAAAGGGTTTCTGTTTGAAGCCTGCAGGTGAAGGCCAACTCCACACAGACCCCTGCTTACAAAGTTCCCTTCGTGGTCACGTAAAGCAGTAAGGAAGTTTTTAATTGACATTGTCTACTGTTAAGAGGGCATAGTGTGGACATCTTTGGAGACGGTGTACTTTGTGAAGTGTCAAGCTATCAATTCATTGGATAATGCGATGGATTTGTTTTGGGGAAGAGAAATAAATATTATTGTAGTTTATCTTTTAGAATCTCCACACATCAAAATCCCCTCAGAAGCAACAATCCCACAAAGCTATGTTGCAATCTAAACCAAAGCTTAAACCATTGAGTGATAGGTATGGTTAAAATAACAGTATTTAATGCCCAAAGCACATCAAATTTGGGTGAAGAGGATGCATTCTGCATAATGCCTAGAGATGTCTCGTTATGGTGTGGTTACCTAGCAACAAGTGGAAACTGTATGAAAATGAGGTGCTTATCTGTTGTTGAAGTGGGTGCAATGAAACTTATTACGCTAGCCTGTTTTGCTTGGCATGTTATTAAAATCACAGCTAATGTGGAAAGAACTGCAGCCTGTTCCCATTTGATACAGAAGCAGTGTTAAATGCAGCTACTGTAAAATGCCAATACTTTGGTCAGGAAAATAGAAACTTGCAGCCTCCTTCAACACTTAACATTGAGATGTTAGAATTTGATTTATATTATCAAAGACTTTTTAATAATAATAAAAGAGCAGACAGACTCTGTAGTGGTGACTTAAGAAGCAGCCAGTTATTTAGATTTTTTTTAAATTCAAGGAGCCATTTATAGTTTCGTCTATAATAATCGCTTGGTACAGCTCTGCTTCTCTTAGCCAAATTGTATTTGACTGTCTGCTGAGCTTATCGATGAATTGTAACCACAGCCTTTGTAAGTTTGTTTAATTTACAGAACCATGGTGCATTATCACGATCTTTAAAGGTTCTATTTTTATTTAGTCACTTGAAAACAGGCTGCAAATCTTTTATACTATATACTGTTATATATTTTGGTGGAACCAGGAAAGCTTCTTATCCTTACTGTACCATTGAGTTTTGTTGTTGTTTGTCTGTGTTTTAGAAAAGTGTATTTTCCTACAGGCCTGTTGTACCACTTCCTGGTGTATAGTGCATATGGCTTCATATTCAATTCTTATTTCATGTGTATGAAAAACAAAAAGTCAAACTGAGAATTCTACCAAAATTCTACCAAAATATCCTCTCTGGGTGGCCTGTGAGCCTAACGCGATATAGCACCAGTTATCCCAGAGATGAAGAAAAGTTCAAGTACTTTCTGTGCTCATCAGACACCTGTGATGACACATGGAAATCTGGCATACAGGACCAACTCTGTTAGTTGTATTCTGACATTACTTCTGGGGCTTTGGAATGTGTTTATGTGTAGCAGATGGAGCTATTAGTTAGCTGTGCTATCTTGAAGAATTGCTTTCCCAGGTAATCAGCTCTGCTCATTTAGGATGTCGTTTCCCCACCTTGATATGTCAGCTCAAGAAGCAGGAATGATTAATCGCTGCAACTGGACAGTGCACTAGAATAACTCTGTAAGGGGAACCATTCTCTGGTGCTCCCATACAACAGGGAGTTCGAAGTGCTATGAGGCAAAGCAAACAAGATGGAAAGGATGACCACGATGCTTCCCGCTTCCCGAAGTTTACCTGTCAGTATATAGAGTTGCTGTGACAACCTGAAGATTTGCAATTCATAAGAAGAGTAGAGCAAGACACAAAACCTTAAGTCATGGCTGTCATTACAGTGGAATGGGTGCCACCAACACCTGGCAACCTCTATTACTTCAACTTGTTTCTTTTCACGCTTGGAGAAATAAAATGCATAAAAGATTAATATACATAGTAAACCTTTTGGTAAAATAATGTATGCATTCTGCATTTCAGATGAGTAAAAACTTCAAGAGTCCCATTCTACTTAAATCAATATTAGTTAATAATGTTCAAAGTGAGTTTACTGTCATATTCTTAATAGAATAAGAACCATGATGCAAGGATAAAGAAACCACATTCACTTTTAAATTTAAAAAAGGAGACTAGATTGCAGTCCGTTTTTAAAATCACTGCCCCTCCTAGAAATGCTCATAATGTATTAATGTAAGTTATGTGCCCTCCCTCCCCTGTACCCTTTTACTTCACCATGCATAGTAACAAAAAAATAAAGTTCTGAGTTTTGTTATGTCTAAACTGAAGTTCTTTTCCATTTCCCCTTGTTAAGTAGTGGGTATTTTTAGTCTACCCAGGGACAAGTACAATCTATAGAGATGAATGTTAAAAGCACACAGTTGGGGATTTTTTTTCAGGGTAGGGGGAAACTCCTAAACAAAATTACTGTGATTTCTAAATATGGTCACATTTATGCATGTTCTGTAATTGCATCATTTAATGGGAATGTAGGATTTTCAGCATCAAACAAACATCAAAGTCATCTTCCTGAGGTGTCCCCCGGAACGTTGGAGGTTGATGGCTGCATAAATCAAAATGTATTTAAGTTTTATCCAATCGGTACTAAGGCTTAGCTTTTTGTCTTTGCTACATTAAAAGTGTACAAGCATTAAAAAAACAGCTTGCAGCATTTTCTAGGTTTATATTTTAGTGTGTTTAATTACCTTTTTTTTCATTTTTTGCTTTAGGAGAAATGTTTTCCAAGTATATATTTTCAAAACAGTTAAACTGAACTTTGCTTGTGATTTTCTGGCATACAGAATCTTTTGAAAATCTGCTTCTGAGTGTCAGAAAAATGTATAGTTGCAATAAAACCCAAGCAGTCAGTTTCCTGACAGGTACATTAAGTCTGGAATTAACTCTAACGGGCTGATGTGTTAAAACATATTAAATATTTAATAATAAAGATCAGCTTATGTTTTTTCTCTCATCTTTTCTAAGGGCATCCATGCTGTTCTAAAGAGTTGAGCATATAAAAGGGTCTATTCAGTTTAAACCAGGATCCAGGAATCTAGGTATGGCTAAGAGGATGAGAAAACAAATAGATGTGTTCAGCTTCTACAACTGACTTGATAGTTTAGCAGCCATGTTGTCCCTATTGAGACAGGCAAGCTTTTTGATTGGTATGTTGCTGCTCACTGCTGCACTGGGCATTTCTTCAAACCGGCATAGTGTTGTAATTGGAGATCATCTTCTTGAAGATGGAGCCTTTTATTTTTGTGGCTTTCTGGGGAGTTGTAATGTCTGCCTGTTTTTCCTTTTAATCAGATGTTTGAGAGCTGCAGCTTTGGGTCAAACGAACATATTCACACCTGATTTTTACAGTATTTTCAGTAGCTTGAGTATTATGTTTAAATGGAAAACTGTCCTGAATAGTCCCCTTTTAGGAAATTGTCTGAGAGCAGCATTTCCCGGCATTTGGTGGATTTGAGAGCAGGCACTGACACCTATAATTTGTAACCTAGTTAAAATCGTTTACCTTGCCTGGACATACCTGTGGACAAGAGGAAAGCTGCTTATTTTAAGTTTAGCCGTGTAATTTTACTTGTTTGCCCAGATGTCTTTTAATTTATTTTCTAGGAAACTAATAACAGTAGCAAGATTTCAAAGTTAACTGCCAGATTCTAGCAAGGAGTCCCATGAATGGGCTGGAAGAGTACCCTTAGGGCATAAGCCTGTGTGTGGATATGTGACAGAGCACTAATTTTGAGTTCACGTAATCATTGTACAGAAACATTTAAGCTGGGGATCTATCAAGTCTTATCTGTTGAGATGTGATCCCTTTTGTACCTGGCAGGCCTCGTGCAACAAATTTTCTTGCTTTTAAGTGATCTTTGAAGCTGTCAAGTTCGTTTGAGTGAACCGTGCTTGAGGAAAACATGTACAATTTTCTCTTGCAATGGCATGCTGCTGATGACATATTTTTAGAATTAGCTTTTTCTCTCCCCCACCCTTCTAGAAGCTGAACTTTTATTTAAGCTCCCTGCTGTTAACATTGGAAAGAAAGTTTCCCGTGCCAATGTTTGCCCAAATGGAAGAAAATGTTTGCATTTTGTATGCAGTGTTCATAAACTTGATGAGTCTAACAGTTTGGCACCGCTGGTGAGCGCGTCTGCTTTGAGTTCTGAAGGGCAGGCAGACATAGTGTAGTGAAGTACTGCAGCTACTAGGAAAAGGTGTGGCTGAGTGCCTCTGCTTAGATGAGACAGGTCAGGAATTCCAAATTCACTTTTCCTAGTGCTTTGAAGGTCAGTGCTTAGGACAGAGATCTCCCATTTGTCAAGCAGTAATAAGCAAAAGAATCATTTCTTTCTCCATTCATTTGGTTAAGGGGAGAACCTTATCCAAGACCCTAGATTGATGTGCTTTCTCCAGGCAGGACTGTTTCAGTAAGGCCATTTTGACCCTCTGTTTCTGTGTTTTTGATTTTAGTTTTGAAGATCTTGCCAAACCTTGCTAGGGTGCATTATGGTCTTCAAACTCTGCTCTGGAAGTTGTGCCACCAAATTAATCTGTAACATGTAATAGACCCGCTGTAAAAAAACGGTTGCAGTTTCTTTTAACTAAAAGCAACATTTTTCTGTGTGCAATGCAGAAATCAAGGAATGAAGCATTTAAAAATATTCCTGCACAAGCGAGTTGTTTGCATAGAAAATGCACCATTGGATGATAGAGCATATGTAAGCAGTAGGGAATTAACTGATAAGTGTATGGCAAATGACCTAGACAAGGATCCAGGCAAGAATGATTTGTTCCAAGAACCAGTGTAAGACGATTTAGGAAGATGCACTTTTCTTTGGCCCCTGTCCTATAGCAGCATTGAATCAGGTGAACGAAACTGCTTTGGCTTTGTTCATCATCGGTAAGCCAAGAAGAACATGGCACGGGTCATTAAGATTTACAGCTCAAATGTAAATAATCCAGGACCCACAAACAATAATTAAAAAACCAACTGTGGCACTGCGTGAAGTCAGGTCCTCTGGGCCTCTTTGAGCGGGAACCTCTCTTGTTTTGGCTGGAGACCTGTCCATCTGGGTACAGATGGTTGTAAGAGCTTTTTAATGACCTTTTCTAATGCTGGTGAATGTGTCTTTGGACACCATCGTAACCAGTGGATGAGGAGGGTGGTAACAGCAGGACGGTGGCAGCTGAGGAATTAAATGTCCTGAATTTGTTAGACATCTGCAGAAACATGCAATTTGTTGGGCAGAAAATTGTAAGCAAAACAGACTGAGTCAATTATCAATACACCTGTGACACCCCAGGATGCCAGCTCCAGTAGTATAATGGCAACTTTCAAAGTCCATACCCCCTGGAGCAACCTGTTGAATATTGCAAAAGTGTGCCAGCGCTGTTGGATGCATCCTTTGTCCATGGGGCCAGTGCTTGGCTGACAGCTTTCAACCAGCTGAGGAGCAGGAGGAAGTTCACAATCATCAGGAGGAAGTCAGTTGCAAGTTTTTTGCTGTGACTTGTCCCCTTGCTTATGTGGTATTCTCCTGTGTGGCTGTCTTTCCTTGTTATATTATACCCATTATTCTAAATTCTTAGTTCTTAACCAGTGGTGTGTTTCAGAGGAGCTTAGGGAGCTAAAGAGCTTAACAGATAATGCCTGTGGAGGGCTTTTGCCTGGGGAGTCTAATTCAGTAGATGTGGTGTGGGACCCTGGGCATATGCATTTTTTTAAAAAGTTCCCCAGTTAATTCTGATATATATGCCTGGTTGAGAAATATTCTCATGAGTGTCTCAAGGTAATAGTGAAGAGCGTGAAGTTCTGGACCAGGTCATGGGAAAACTCAAATTGAATTCATTGATCAAGAAATCTATTCTCTATAAGATAAATATTTTTAAGGGCACAGTGGAGATGAAAGTGGCTGAGGACAAAAATGTGTTCCCTTGACTAATCTCTATAGAAGCCAGCTGACTGACTTTGGGTTTGGATGTGAGCCACTTCCTGATTCTAGCATCTGCTCCTAGCTCTGGATCTTTCCATTTAAGATCCATTCTGTCATTGTGTTCACCTAGTTTAACTAATCAGATTATTGAATCTCAGGGGCTCATTTTCAGGTTCATGGTCAAAGATTTGTTAATTCTCTAGGGGATGCAGTTAATTTCCTACTTTAAAAGACCAGATGGGTTATTGGCTTTATGAACCTGAAAACATAGCTTTCATTAACTGGGAGATTTTTGCAAACTGGAAATCTCTGATGATTGTAATTTGTAATGATTGTTGTATAGTTTGAGCTTAAACATTAAAAAGGAATGCGTCTGTTTATGGTGTGTTTCTTAAAGGTGGGGGGACATCAAAAGGAGTCCCCAGCAAACTTTTTTTTTTTTTTAACCTACTGGGATTGGGGAAAGTGGAGAAAAGGAAGAAAGGTTGTTTAAAGTTATTTGTGTGCTTCAGAGTGTGAGGGATTAAACACTATTGTGAGTTGGGAGAGTAGGAGAGAGATCCACACAAAGGGGCAGAAGGGAGGAAGCAAATGGTTAAAATTTTTTAGGAACTGGAGAAAAGCAAAAAAGTATGTAATTGTAAACAGTATAAGGTTGAAATGAAAGGGGAAGGAAGTTCTAAGTATAAAAACTTCAAATGAGTCTGTCTGGGAAGTATAATATGCTTCAGTAGCAGACCATGGCAAAATTGGAGATCCATTTTATTTTTTGTGAATACATATTCACCCTTTATTGATCTTGTGTCTTGTCTTCAAGAGAAACTTCATTGTGCATTCATGTATAGGACCCAAGTAACAGTAGTCCCCTTTTCTTCCCTTATGTAATATTTGTATTCCAAATTATGATTTAATGGGTTCCTGAATCTTTTATCTTTAGATTATAATGTTGTATAGTTTATGTAAATATTTGTCTTGAGGTGCTTTAAGTACTCTACTCACTCCTATAAAGTCTCACATTTGAATTGTTTTATTGCAGTCACTCTGTTTAAATTAAACTCTAATCTCTTCAATCCTATTGTCAAAGCCTCACTCTTGGCCTGGGTTTAATGAAGATAGAATTTGGTTTGTTCCTTAACGTGGTATATTTAATTTTATTTTTCAGAGAGTGATAAATGTTGGGGTTTGGGTTATAGGCTCTTTGACATTAATATGTATAAACCCTGATCTCAAACATGGAACAGTTCAAGGTGTTAACTCTGAATGTAATTTGCAGCAGGAAGTTTTTTTTTTAAAGTGTGTAATATGGAATAGTATTTCTAGTTCAGATTCTGCTGTGGATCTTAGCTGAAGCAAACCCCCAATGGCTCATGCTTTCCTGAGGCTAATAGAATTTCTTGGAAGCCTGGAAGGGTAGTAGTTTGATATTTATCTCTCAGATCTCATGTACTGTCGGATATTTCTAAATATAGTCATCTCAACTGTAAATAGATTACGTGAAGCAGTAGACTAGTAGACTGTCCCTTCTTGTTAAGGGTAATAATCTTAACCACTTGAGTGATCCACTCTCCTTATACCCTCGGACTAAACTATTAAAGACGTTTCATGTTCTTCTATGGATTATCAAAACGTACAGAGCATAACTACTGAGCCACATTGACCTTTGCATTCCAGATTGGGTAAGGCAAATGTTTTTTATTTTAGTGTCTTCCTAAGTCTTACTTTACTGAAGAAAGGGTAGGAGGTAGAATGTGTGAAGGGTAGGATAGGAGGGAGAGCAAAATTTTTCTTCATGTCAAGTTGAATTGTTTATTATTAATCAACGTTGCTTCTTATCCACTTCTGAATTAGGTGTCACCGAGTCAGACCCATACTGTAATTTGAGGTAATCAGATCTATGCTATAATATAATAAGCATAAATGAGGTATCTTTTCATTACAGGTGTCCTTTGCTTTAAGAAGCCTTGCTATGTTAAAATCTGAGTTAAGTCTATCAGAGATGATATACAAGCAGTAACCTCCTTATCCGTGGCTTCCTTTTCTGTAGTTTCAGTTACCCACACTAAGTGTGGTCCAAATATATCAAATGGAAAATTCCGGATATAAAAAATTCGTAAGTTTTAAACAAAATGCGCCATTCTGAGTAGCGTGATGAAATCCACAGTGTCTGGCTCTGTCCTGATGGGAATGCACATCACCTGTTTGTTCAGGGTCTCTGCTGTCTGCCTGTCACCAGCCCATTAGTCACTTAGTTGCAGGCTCAGTTATCAGATCAACTGTGTGGTATTGTAGTGCCTGTGTTCAAGTCAACTTTATTTTACTTAATTGTTCTATTTTATTATTATTTTTAATCTCTTACTCTGCTTCATTTATAAAGTAAACTTTATCATAGGTATATATGTATAGGAATAAACATAGTAAATGTAGGATTGAGTACTATCCACAGTTTCAGGCACCCGCTGGGGGTCTTGGAATATACATCCCCCTCAGATAAGAGGGGACCACTGTAGTTGCTTTAGCACACGAATGAATTACTTTGTAAAGATTCACCACAAGTTTCCTATAAACAGTGAGCTCCTTTAGTCGTGTAAAGCATGATTCAATTAAAAATGTTTTGATTTGCATTTAACTTTGCAGAAATTGACTGTCAAGGTGATATAACAGTTTAATGAGCTACTGGGGGAAATTGTGTAGTCTCTAGCCAGACAGTTTTCAAGTGAGTTGAAATCTATTTTCCCCTGGATGGTTAAAGAAAGATATGTATTGGATTACATTTCTTCCTAAATGTTTCCTCCTCTCCTGGGTTTCTATGAACGTATCTACATATGCATGTTGGAATTATTTTGGTCTTATATTTAATAAATATCCTTCTCAAAAGACTCTCAATTCACTGAAAATGCTTTTGCTTTGTCTGTGCTGTCACATTAAATTGAATGCCCTGTGGCTGATATGATTCAGTCTAACCAATAATTATGTGAATAGTTCAAAAAAAGCCAAGATATTATATAGAATATTTTCTAATTTGACTTCTTTCTTACCTGGTCACATCCGTTGTCTGCTTGAGTTTTTTTGGACTGTTGAGTATAAAACCTACCAATTTGTGTGTGTGTGGGTGTGTGTTTGCATGTGTGATCCTTGCAATTAACTAGCATGCAGGAGGTCCGTGGCTATAGTCTCTGACAGTAGACTCAAGTTAGTGCTGTAGCTATATGTTGAACCTGAAAGTAAGCCATCTAGCTTCATGTAGGACAGAATAGTAGGATACCAGAACACCAGATGAATTTAAATAGCGTGGTGTGCTTTATCTGTGGTTGTTGGTGGTGCTGCTTAAATACTGATAAGGAGAGTCTACAAGAATACTAGATGTGATTTGTGCTACTTGAGTTTCCTGTTACCCAGCAGATTTATTCATTCCATGTTTACAATCTGAGCAGTTCCCTTCATATCAGGGTTTAGTGATTCTGATGGGCAAAAATAGAAATACATTGTTTCATATTTTTTCACTCTGGAGATTTAATACAAGAAAGCAGCGGACAATTGGCCAAAGATGCACAGCTTTGAATATGATTCCTGCTTTTCACAAAAATGTGTCTTTGATTATCTCTTCATAAATGCGTGACCTAGAGCTAAAATTTGCTGCTGATGTCTTTAGTGGAGTTGTATATTAATGGTTTGACTTGGCATTATCAGCAGAAGAGCTATACCACTACAGTATTTAAACGACACGCCAAGGATGGCAGCTGGTACAGTAGATAATAATGAATTGAAGGTCTTTACAAGCCTCGTAGTCCTTTCTCACCGTTGTTTGTGTTCCTTTTGTACGAACACAAAAAGTGTGTAGGATGAACCAAATGGGCAGATATGTGGTCTTTCCACCGTAAAATCACCCTGGCCTTTTCTTTCATGTAGCTTCTTCCACGAAGACTGTTTGGATTATTCCAGTCGGAGTCCAACGCTTTTTTAGAATTTTGATCGTTTCTTGTTTTTGCAACTATGTCATATTCCTTATTTGCCTTGAATGCTAATTTCTTTTTGCATATGTCTCCTCTTACGACTTTTGAAAACTCATAAGGCAAACAGACTCTTTAAAACATGTCTTTTTATAGTTTTTAGCTACTGTCATAACATCTAACAGGTACAACAAATAGTATGTTATATATGAATGATGACTGCTTGGTGAAATTAACTGTCAGTTTATAGAAAGGGAGGATAATGAATTCAAGAATAGCCAATTTTGGTTAGCCAATTACAGATTAAAAATTGCCATAACATGTATTATCTCATAGTAGTACCATGAGGTAGGGAATATTCCACTTTCCAGGCGTGAAACCTCTCCAAGAGCGGTTCAGAGATTTCCCCAAAGTCACTGCAACTACTGTGTGATTCAGCTGGGATTTGAAACCAGTTTTTTAGTCTGAAAACTTTGCCTCATTAGACCATTGTACTAGAAGATATGCTCATCTGAGCCTGAAGTTGTAGTTCCTTTTAAAATGCAGATCATGTATAGGAGATCCTCCCTATTAGAGGATAATTGATGCCTAGAAAAGGTCACCTAAGTGAATCCAGTTAAAGCAGGTTCCAGAATTTCATAGTAAATAGAGATTTGATTGAACTTTATCGTGGAGAGTGAAGCTAAAAAATGAGGAATACTGTTTTATCTTATATTTAGCAACATTTAAACTGTAATTGCATCTCTGTGCTAATTCTTAGAATGAGTGAAGAATTGAGTGTTGATTGTTTTCTGAAGCAGTTTTTCTAACAAAGTTGGGTGATGGAAGACCACAATGCCCTTCCCTTTATAGAAGTGCTTAGCCTGTCTTAATTCTTGTAGATTTTCCCTTCTGGTTGTTCTTTGGTCTAACTTTGTTAGATACTCACTGGTTAGTGATTTTGCTTGTTAGTCAAGCCATCTTACTACTTTCATTGATTTCATGAAATTCTCCATCTTTGATGAGAGTTATAATTTTATTAATTTAAGAGTTGCAATTTTATATTGCAGTCTGTTTTCTTTGTATATGCAGTGTAATATCTTTCGGAGACCTACAAAGAATATAATTCTATGGATACAGATAGACTGTTGTGTTAATTGGGTGGGGATTAATTTTATAAGTTGGTGTGTTATTTTTATGTTATGATAACTTTTGCCCTTTGACTAACTATGGAGGCTTAAGTGATGAATATTAAGGTAACTAGGACTCCCTGAGCTAATAAAAATATGACATAATTAAATAGCATAAAAATATCCTTTACATAGAAATGTTAGATATTTTCTTTCACTGCTCTTCCATCACCTACTTTCATGAAAATAAAAGTCCATCAGATTAAGTATAATGGAGGTCAGAAAAAATAAGTAAATGGTTCTAGAAGAGGACTTCATTTTAATGCAGCATTTAAATGACTTAAGGGATTAACAATTACATGCTCTGTGTATATGTATATATGTATTTATTTAAGTTCCATTTGCATAAGTAATTATTCTATATGGATATGATATCAGGAGACTGATGACAGATATCAGCTTGAGATTAATGTTAGCCTAATGATTAAGAACTGAGCTAGAGCCATACTCCCTGAGTATCTGTCTGACCTCTACTATTTACTAGTTATATGATCATGTTTAAATTATGTAATCTCTCTGTGCCACAATTTCTCTGTCAGGATAATGGAGACACTTACGGTATCTTCTTCAGAGAGTTGTTTCAAGGTCTGAATGAGTTAATATATGCAAAGTATCTAGAACAGTGGCTGGAACATAGTAGGCACTCAATAAATATTAGGCATTATTGTGATTTGGTCATTATTTAAGATTATTATGAATATTATAGTGTTTTTGCATAAGAAGGAAACCTGAAGAAAACTGCTTTAAGTTGGCATGAGAATGTTAGGTCTTTTTGTTGTTTTGTCAGCAAAGTAATAATCTCAGAAATATTTGCTTGGAGAAAAAAACTAAGTTTGTATTGAATGATTTGTGAAAGTTCTTGATACTTTTGAGCAAATATTTTCAAGATCTTCTAAACATTTAAATGTATTAAATGTTGCTTATGCACATCCTCTCTTCCATCCCATGTCTCTCTCTTCCCAACCCCCTCCCGTGGGTAAATAAACCAGGCATTTCTTTAGGTTTTTACCAAGAAACCTTAAAGTGACTAATTTAATGGCTGAATGAAATAGTACTTTGATATTTCTTTTCTCCTGTGTAAATACAGTGGAAGTTCAGTGAGAATTTATCTTTCAGTTGATTACTTGCTTCAGATTTTAGAAGTGATAGTGACAGATGAACAGTAATTGAGATGTGAATAAAATTTTGGAAAAGATAAATGATACCATTTCTGGTGGAAAATATTGCTCTCTTCCATTATGACACATGGCTATTTATTTATTTTTAGTGGGAAAGGACTCTTGACGCTTGTGAAACACCTATGGTGTTAAATTGGCTGAGGGTATGTTAATGGTAAATGATTAGGGACCTTACTGGATTGACACCCAGGTTGCATTTGTAGCTCCATTGAGGTAGTCAGCATGGCTAGTGGTGCAGCCCTCCTGTGAATCGAATCATGATCTTCCAGGGACAGAGGGAAGCAAGGCCTTGTTGCTAAAACTTGTCTTATAGGAAGCCCTCTGCTTTAGCATCGCTTGCAGACTGCATTGTTCTCCCTCGTAGAGACATGCAATTGTGAATCACTTTTAAACAGCAGATTCAGTATAATTTTTCTAAATACTTAAGTTTGCTTCATAAAACTGTTTATAAAAGCAGATTCAGTATTCATTTTTTTAATTGCTTAAGTCCACTTCATAAAGCTGTTTATATGTTTTCTCACATTGACTTAATTTAGTTTTGAGCAAAAGAAAAAAAAAGGCATATATTGCTAAGAGTGAACTAGAATATTTTCAAGCTTTATGTTTAAAAAAAAATCTCGAAGTCTGTTATTAATGGTTTTATAAAAATTTTTGTTTTTAGTCTGGTAAAGAGGTGCTTCATAAAAATCAGACAGAATGAAGTAAACTAATTTCAGTTATAAGTTGTTATTCTTTGAGTTCAACACCTTTTCTCTGTTTTAGTTGACTTTGTATTTGATTTTTATCAAACTCTGGTCCTATTTGGAGAAATGAAACTTCACTAACTTAGGGAGTCCCAATTTGTCCATGAGAGAATATGAACTTCTAGGCAGCAAATGACAGATGATTAACTTTGCTTTTGTAAAACTCTTCAGTGATAGAATTTCCACTTTTTTCCACTTTCTTCAACCACAAAGAATTGTACTTTTTCTTCATTGTTTATTTTAAGGGTGAGATTAAATCAAAGACTCTATGGGGTCACCATTGGGTACAGCTGCTTTTGCTGTTTCGATTGTACGTAGCAGATTGTAGTGAGGCTCTCCTAATTCTTAGCATATTCCAGTTTTTATGAAGTTTAAAAATTTAAGCCTTTCCTATCATTCCATAACTAAATATAGTAATGAAATTTTATCTGAAGTCAGGAACATTATCCAAATCTGATTTGATGTGTGTAGGATACTGCACATTCATTGAGTGGTACAGATTGTGTTAAATGGGCCTGAAATAATGTTCAGGAAAGAGAATCACTTTCTATTCTTCTTGACACAGTTTGTCACAGACATGCATTTCTCTCCCTATCTTGTTAGTATAGTCGTTATATTTTTCATTACAAATTTTATGCAAATACTCTAGTTTTTCCTGATTAGGTTTACATGAATACATTGTCTTTATAGCCTAGGTGTTATTAATGTATGTGAATAAACATGTAATTAATATGTATAATTACATAGCGAGAAGTATGGCAAAGATGGGCTCTATGCTGATTTATTATATAGGTGCTGCATGCACAAAGACACAGTTAGGATTTTATGCTTAACATTTACTCCCACTGTAAATCTGCAGTGGTTTGTGGTCAGGGTATATGCTTTTCATTTGAGTTCAGGAGATTCACTTCTATAGTCCTGAGAGCAACTCGATTATGACTGTCTTTTACTGTGGCTATGTCAAATACTCCACCCAGAGACTCCACAGAAGAAAAGTTTGGTGTGATAGCATGGTCTTGAGTGTGTGAACAACACTGTGCTCTGTGCCAGCCACACCCTGGAATGTGCAGGTTTTACTTTTTCTTTATTTAATGCCATAAGCTCCATGTTAAACTCATCTGTTAAATTACCTTTTTCTCTTCCTTCTCTTGTGTGTTTGGTTACTTTCCTTCTTAGCTAAATTCCCCCCACCCCAACCCCTTTTAAACGTCTAAGAACACCTTTCTGCTTTTTATGCCACCATCTGAACGGGTCACATTCTTGTCCATCTTGTCATTGAACATTTTTTTTAAGCTCTGTAAACAGACATCAGGTACTCTCAGCTCCTTGCTCTCCCCATGCCTCCTCCCCACCCCCCTCCTGCCCACCACCCCCACCCTCCTCATTCTACCTCTTGACTGTATGTTTCTGTTTCTTAGAAAGGAATTCTGAATTACACCATGGCAAGAAAATGAAAACGGCAAAGATACAGCATTGTAAGGGACTACAGGAGAATAGAAGTTAAGTTAGGTTATTGAAAGCTGGACATGAAGGCGTAACAAGGGTAACCAAGGTTGATTCTGATTGACCCTTTTCCCAAATAATTGTCCTGAACTTGGACATTATGAGAAAGAAGTTAAGAAACACAGTTTATAAGAGTCTTAAAATGGTAATAGAAGGCATACTTATGTATGGCATCATACGTTAATGGACAAAGAAGTCCAGGTCATAGTTGACTGCAGTCTACTCTAAACATTGTGCAGCATGTTGTTTTTAGTATTTTGGTTAGGATGTTGGGGATGGCCCAAGGGCCCAGTAACTACCAGCGTATAATTTTGATTTGAGTGCTTAAGTAGATATGCTTTCCTGAAAATACATGAGCAGTAAAGGTTGACTTGGATTCGATGCGGCTTGTTTCCAAGGGGGACCTGGGAACAGATGTGTTGTCTGTTCTGAATGCATTGGGATCCATCCATGTTTTGCTTACAGACCCCCTTCTGTCTGGTGCACTCTGCCCTCTAAAAGCTTCCTGAATTGCTTTGTAAACAAGGCAGCTACTACAGCTGCAACTGTTGGATTTGGACTTTTGCCAGCTTGAAATTTATCCCTGCCCTAATGCTATATATCTGGGAGCAGGCAAAGTGGATTTTTTTTCTTCTTCAAGCATATGGAAGCATTCACGGAGGAAGATTGTGTCGAGGGTAAGATTTCTTAAAACTGCATGCATTCTCCAAGGATTATTTTGACTTTTTATTCTTTGCCACCAGGTCAGATTTTAGCACCTTTCCTGTACTTTTCCCCGGTTACTTAGTTGGACTACTGCTTCATTAAAAACCCATAATTCCAATGCCTTTTATCTTGGTGGACCACTTGGATTCAAGAGGACTAGATTAAGCCCCTTGAGTGAATGAAGATTGTTTTTCAAGATTCCTTTCTTTGATATGCTAATATTTAACAATGAAAGAAAAGAAAGACAAAAATAAAACAAAAAAAACGGAAAAACAAAGAAGGGATAAAGTGGAGAATGGGATTTCTTAAGAAATCTTGTTTGGGGATTAGCTCTACCTGGCAGTTGCTTCAGTGACTGTATGCTGCGTGGATTTTACATTTTCTTTGTGTTTTATATAGAGAGGTGTTGAAACCTCTTCGTTGAGTGCCAAAACTGCCAGAGTTCTTGCAGAAATTGAAGTTGAGTTTTGCTTTATTATATTCTTGACTTGTTGATGAGTTTTCCATTTAAGCCTCTTTCTTCCTTCTCCCTTATCTAGCTTTCGAAGTCTTCCACACAGGTGGATTCCTTTATGCCTTCTTACTAGATTGGGATTAAAAAAAGTTCATTGTTCATCTCTTCATATAGTTTATGGCTGCCTAGACTGCTTTTTTGACCTCTTTAGGCCGATGATATGTGACACGGTGCAACTGGAGTTAGTATTTGCCAATCTGTATGCTTTTGGTTTGTTTCATATTACCAGATTAGAATGAAAATCTATTTCATTTCGGTAGCAGCAGAAAGCACAAAATCTTGAGGATCCTGCCAATATTCTCTTTTTGGAACAGTATCAAAAGTGTAACTTTTCTGTTGGAATAAGTATTTTCTGGCCAACATCTCTCCCTCTGCCCCCAGCTTCTGTGTGATGAAATAACATTGGCTTCTTTTATCTCAGGGTTTGGACTGTTTAGGAGCCCTTCCACATAAGAAGTGGATGCCTTAACTAATTTTCTTGGAATGGAGTTGATTATGAATCGGTGAAGGAGGAGCTACGTGGAACCTTTGTGATGTAATGTGGCCTAGTAAAAGGAGGACTAAGCTAGATTTCCCAGGATTATGATGGGGGCACATCGTGATTTTAGATCAGTGACCAACACAGTTATGAACTTCCCCACAGCTTTTGGCTGCTCCTCATCTTAGAAGAGTGTTGGCTTGCATAGTGGGCTAGAAATCCAGGCCTTCATTGATTTATTCCTTTTGGTTTCAGTCCCAGATCCTCAACTGTGCAGGGATTTCAGCTGATCAGGGACAGCCAACTAGCTGTATAAAGAAATGAGCTATTATGCTTGGGGGAAAAATTGTTGTTTGAGGAACTAAAATTGACACATTTTCTTTAGGCAGAGGAAAGTTAATACATTGGAGTGTTATTTTTCTTTTTAAAGCGGGACATCATTCCTTCATTCCCAGTCCCAACGTTCATGTGTAAAAATAAGAAACAGTGGCGCTTTTGTTTAAGCTCTTGCCAATACCAACGTTTACCACCTCCTTTAAGGTTTTTTTTAAAAGGGATCTGTTTGACTGAAAATTTGCTTAGAGCTGAAACTTGTTGTTCAGTTTTTGAGCCCACAGGCAAGTTATTTCCCACCTTTTAGAGCAAGGAGAACATGTTTTAGGAATTTGGTAATTAGAGACTTTTTTGGCACTTAAGATTGCTTACTCTTCCTCAATACACAAAAACTAAGATGACGGCTCATCATTTCAAAGTTAAGTTGGAAATAAAAGTGGTCCTCTGGGCTGGGTTTTTGAAACCTTCCTGATGTAGAACGTCAGATTGTTGGGTGCATATTGAGTCATTTCAGTAGCACTTGATGAAAGTGATGGCTCCAGCGTTCCCATGCTGCTGTCCCACGCCCCATACATGTGCTTTGGTTCTTTTTCATTATGTGATGGTACATTTGCATTGACCTTACACAGCGTTTCAGCTTCAAAGACCATAAGCCAAGGTTAGGGAACCTAAAACTAAATTTTTTTCCCTTTGTGAAATTAATACGTGAGAGAAATGGATTCAGGTCTCTGGCCTCATTGTTAACATTATTAGCCAATAGTGCTCAGAGACTTGGAAAAGTGCAGCGAATAGGTGAATAGGGTCTTTTTTTAGCCCTTCACCCAAGCTGTGGTAGCATATCTAAGGCTAGAGCATGTTGATCTTCCAGGTGGTGAATCATTACAGTTATTCCTGGTGAAAGTCAGCTGCAACTGCATGTAATACTTTAGTGTGATGTGGGAAAGTACCTTTCTTCTATATATAGCTGACACTGGATTATTAAATTTTTACCATGCTTCCTCAGCTGTGGGGCTTTTCACAGTCATGTATCACTCCTCAATATGTAAAATACATAGTGATGTACAGCCTGATATTTATTACGGAAAATGCAATTTTATTTAGTTATTTAATCTTCATTAAAGGCATTGTAACTGATTTGGGTTTTGTTTTGCTTTCAAAAATCAAATCTCTTTAAAATATCTTAACATATTAAATACATTCTGGGGTCTAGCATACTCCAGAGAGATTTTGTTCAGTGTTTTTGAACAAAAATTCCAAAGGAAGCAACTAAATACATGAATAATGGGGGGGGATGTTTTGAGTATTTTTAATGAAACAAAAAGGCAGCTGTAATTTTAGAATATAGGGTCTAAAGATACCCGTTATGTTTTTATGCCAATATAAAATCAAGGAGAAAAGAGAGATCTTGATGAGAAAACTGAAAAGACCAATCAAAGTTAAGCAAAATCCAATTGAAAAGTCATTTAATAGTTAAAGCCTATATGTTTATGGTGCCATATTCCTTTTCAAATTATGTATTTCACATTTATAAGAAAGCCTGTAGAAAATAATACAGGGAATAGGAAATACATAACCACACCTAGCTTTGTCACATTTTGACACTGTGCCATGTTTGCAAACATTGCGTGTGCCTCATCCCTCACCTCATTCCCCGTCTTCCCTCCGCGGTTAAACTATAACCCTGAGTTTAGCGTTTATCAATCCCATGTCTATTTTAGTCATTTTCCTACAAACACGTATCTATTTATAGGGTGTAGTATTTTTGCATGTTTTAACACATCGACTGCCACTCTAGAAAAAAAAATTTTTTTCCTCGGAGCCATGGTGTTTTATTATGAAAATAGAATAAAAACTTTTATAGCAAAACAATCCTTTCTAAAATGTAATGAAACATTTGTTATTTTTTTATTGTTTTCTATGTGTGAGTTACATGCAACTTGAAAAATAGTTCTCGAAGCTCCCAAGGTGAAGAGACATGTTGTGAGTTACATATGCTTCACGAGGCCCTGGGCTCAAAACTACTGTGAGATAAATACAACTCACATGGCAGTTAATGTGTTAAACATTAAACATAATGATATAAATTGTGTCATGCTGCCATATTCTGAAATTTGCTTCTTACCTTTCACCCTTATTTGTGGAATTTATTCATCTTGGTGCATGTATCTCTCTGGTTTCATTTATTTTCACTGCTCTGTATTTTCCCTCCTTCCAAATATACCACTGTTTATTTATTCATTCTGCTGTTGATGGGCTTCTCAGTTGTTTATGGTTTTTGACTGTTATCCCCAGCGAAAGGGTGAACATTCTTGTGCATGTCTTCCTGGGTGTCTTCTACTTTTGAACGCATGTAGGAATTTTTCTAGGATAACACCTGGAAGTGGAGTTGCTTTGGACACCCGTAGCTTTCCTGGGTGAAGCTAGCCTCTTTCGTGCGACTGTGCTCTCAGCTGGTCCCATGGGAACAGTGGGAAAATTCCCACAGCTTCACATCTTCTCCAACATTGATATTGCCAGAAAATAAAATTTCTGTCAATTTGATGGCAGTGAAAACATATCTCCTTGTTTTAACCTGCATTTCCCTGACTTGTGAGGTTGAATATCATTTCACGTTTATTGGCCATTTGTGGTTTTCTCTTCTGTCAGTTGCCTGATCAGATCCTTTGTCTGTTTTTCTTTTGGATTGTTTTGTCTTTCCTTTTGATATGTAGAAATTCTTTATGTTCTGAATACTAATCCTTTGTTGGGTATTTGCATTTCAAATCTATGGCTTTTTTTTTTTTATACTTTGTTTATGCTATCTTTTGTTGTAGGGAAGTTTTTAGTTTTAATGTAGGCAAACTCAATATTTTCCTTTATGGTTTGTGCTTTTTGTATCTCATTTAAAAAGCCTTCCCTACTTCCAAGGTCATAAAAATGTACTCTTTCTTTTTTTTATAAAGGTTTCAGAGTTTTGCGTTTTACTTTCAGTTAACCTATCAGGAATTTTTGTGTATGGCATGTAGTAAGGATATAATTTTATTTTTTTCTCATGCAGATATCTGATTGTCTAAGTGATGCTTTTTTAAAAAAGCATTCCTTTTTTTTTTCTTTTCTAAGAAATGACTTTTATTTTTTAAATTTTAAAACTAATTTGAACTCTAAAAAACTAATTTGAGACTTACCGAAAAAAATTGCAGAAACAGTGCCAAAAAAATCCCATTGACCTTTTATCCAGGTTCTCCAAATGTTAATATCTTACGTAACCACAGTAGATCAGAAAATTCATAATGGTTCAATGCTGTTATCTCCAGACTTCATTCAAATTTTACCCTGTTTTCCCACCAATAACCTTTTGCTGTTCCAGTACTGGATCCAGGATTACACCCTGCATTGACTTGTCATGTCTCTTTAATCAATCTGTGACTGTTTTTTAGTCTGTCTTTGTGTTTTATGATCTTGATCCTTTCAAAGAGTACTGGCCAGATATTTTGAAGAATGTCCCTCAATTTGGATTTCTCTGATGTTTTCTCATGGTTAAATTTGTTAGGCATTTGTTTTGCAAGCACATGATTCATGTCCTCAGTGCATCCTATGAGGAAGTCTGCAATGCCCATTTGTCTTGTTATTGGCAATGTTAACTTTGATCGTGTGGCTGAGGTAGTGTCTGCCATGTTCTCCATAGCAAAGTTACAGTTTTCCCCTTTGTAATGTTAGCATTCATTCTTGCCTGTGGTGTTTGCTGAATGATTTTCTACTTATGTCATCCTTTCCACATTTATTAGTTGGGGTTCTATCAGCACCATTTATTGAAGAGTCCATCTTTTCTCCACTGAGTTGTATTATTACCTCTGTACTGATTTATAAATCTCCTTCTACATCTCTGCTAGAATCTCCCAAGTCCCCTCCTTCAGGGCTTTGTGCCCTTTTGCCTTCTCACCAGCAATATACAAAGGTGCCATTTCCCTTCAGCCTCATAAACAGAGTATGGAGTCAAACTTTTGAATTTTGCCAATCTGATTAGTGAAAAATTAATGTATGTCTCCTATTAGGAGTAAAGTTGAGCATCTATTCATATGTTTTGGGCTATTTTTACTTATTCTTCTGTATACTCCCTATCTGTTCATGTCTTTTGCCTATTTTTCTATGGGGATGCCAGTATTTTTCTTTTAGATTTTTTTAGGGGATCTTTGTATGGTAGGCATATTGTCCCCTTGTCTGTGATAAGTTTCCATTTTTTTCCCAATTATGTCATTTGTCTTTTGGCTAAGGCTATTGTTTTTGCTGTGCACAGGGTTTTTGGGTTTTTTTAAAAAATAAATTTTTATGTAAACACAGTTATTAATCTTTTATTATTTCTAGATTTGCCTTTCCTTACTGTCAGTTTATAATTAAATTTACCCAAGTTTTCTTTTAATAGCTATATGGGTTTTTGGGGGCAATGGTTGGGGTTTTTTTTAATGACAATTTTTTTAGTGCGGTTTTCCATTCACAGCAAAGTTAAGAGAAAAGTAGAGATTTCCTTGTCCCCACTCATGCACAGCCTCCCCCATTTACCAACATCCTCCACCAAGGTGGTGCATCTGTTACAACTGATGAATCTACACTGACACATCATTATTGTCCAGAGGCCATAGCTTACATTAGGGTTCACTTTTGGTGTGTACATTCCATGGGTTTGAACAAATGTATAATGATATGTGTTCATCATTATACATCATACAGAGTATTTTGACTGCCCTCTGCCAAAATTCATCCCTTCCTTCATTCTATCCTTGGCAACCACTGATCTTTTCACTGTCTCCATAGTTTTGCATTTTCTAGAATGTCATATAGTTGGAATCATATGGCATGTAGCTTTTTCAGTTTGGCTTCTTCACTTAGTAATATGCATTTAAGGCTCCTCCATGTCTTTTTGTGGCTTGATAGCTCATTTGTTTTTAGCACTGAATACTATTCCATTGTCTAGATGTGCCACAGTTTATTTATCTTTCATCTACTGAAGGATATGTCAATTGCTTCCAAGTTTAGGCGATTATGAATAACACTGTTAAAAACATCCGTGTGTAGGTTTTTGTGTGGACATAAGTTTTCAGCTCTTTTGGGTAAATACTGAGGAGTGTGATTGCTGAATTGTATGGTAAGAGTATGTTTATTTTTGTAAGAAAATGCCAAACTGTCTTCCATAGTGGCTGTACCATTTTGCATTTCTGCCAGCAATGATTGAGAGTTCCTACTGCTCCACATCCTCACCAACATTTAGTATTGTCAGTGTTCTAAATGTTGGCCCTTTTAATATGTGTGTGGTGATATCTCCTGGTTTTTTTAATTTACATTTCCCCAGTGACATATGATGTGGATCATCTTTTCATATGCTTATTTGCTAGTGATAATATGTATATGTATGTGTGTATGTGTGTGTGTATATGTATGTATATATATCTGTGGTACATTTGGAGTGTATTCTGATATATAATGTAAGTTATGGATGCAATTTAATTTTTTTCCAGTTGTCCAAACATCATTTATTAAAAAGCCGTCTTTTGCCCCATTGATTTGAGATGTTATCTTATCATACACCAATTTTCTGTATATACTTGGGTCAGTTTCTGAGCTTTTTGTTTTGTTCTATTGGTCTGTTTATTCATGTAACTAAACCACACTATTTTACTTGTAGAAATTTTATGTTTTAATATTATAAAACTTCTGGTAGTACTTGCCGCATCCCCACCTTAACACACATCACAGGCACACACAGAGCTTTTCTTTTTCAGGTTTTTCTGGTAATTCTTTGTTTGGCTTGTTTGTTTTTCATTTATTTAAATTTTGATCTTTACAGCCAACAGATCTAGTTGGCATCTAAATAGTTAGCATTTCTTTGCTATTTCTAGAGACTTTCTTTGCCACCTAGTATTGACCAGTTTTTGTTTGTATGCCATTTATGCTTAAAAAAAATGAGCATTTTCTGTTTTCTGAGTACAGAGTTTTGTGCATGTATCACACACCCTTTTAGGAATTTAAAGTTTATGTGGGTTTCTGAAGCAAATGAGAAGCATGTTTAAGATTCAGGGATATCCTACAGTCTGGTCTCATATCAGATGTTCATCATGTAGGTCAGTGGGTAAACTGCAGGGAGACTGTGAACCTGTAGAAGCTGTATGAAAAAGGTATCTATATGTAATTTTCTGGAGAGAGGATTCATCAATCTTTTAAAGATGTTCCATCATCTCAAAAAAAAAAAAAAAAGACCCTTCTAGGTTAAGGTGAGAAAAAAGTAGAATTTAAATACTCAGTAATAAAGACTGAGAAGTGGCTTTGAAAAATTGAGAAATATGAAAAAATAGCTCTTCTCTGACTATTGTGCTCAAGATATGTTGAGTATAAAATCAAAGTGTATTGAATATTTTAATAGATAAAGTTTCTGAGAGGTAAATATCTACATTTACAATAATGATGTTTTCTCTCATCTTTCTTTTAGGTAAGTGATGGTCTTATCCTTGGATACAACTTCAGAATGGCTGGGGTTTTGAGGTTCCATCCCTTGTCTCTGATGCTGCGGTAGTAAGTTCTATTTCTCAGGTATGGTCTGATCTGTTATGGGCCTGGGGTTGGCTTTACAAAACAAACTAGATAAGTTCCTACAAATACTTTACCTCTTTTGCTTGTTATACATGTTTTAAGAACTCTTTGTATGGGTCGTGTCTGAGATTACACAGAAGAATAAAAAGACAGTGTTCCTGCTTCAAGAAGACTGGAGTTCAATAAGGATATAGCAGAAAGAACTTGGGTTTTAGAGTTGTATTAGGTTTGAATTCCATCCTTCCATTACTAATTGTGTGATAGGTCAGTTAGATATCTTTTTCTTCCTTAATTTCATTTATTAAGTAGGCATAGTAATATCTACCTCATCACATTGTTGGGAAGATTAAACCAGAGAATGTGTATGCTTAGCACAGTTTTTCAATATGTAGATTTCGTTCTTCATTTCTTCTTTCCAGTTCCAGCTCTTTATCCTAAGGCTTAGAAAGAAACAACAAGTTCTAGAATGTAGGAAAATAGAAACCAGCTTTCTCCTCCTGTTATCTGAAGTGTCTTTGGCTGAGATTCAGGGAATCTTGGAGACTAGGCGCCAAAGGATTTTGTGAAGGAATCTGTAGTGGGTCTAAGAAGGCACTTTCTAAAGCAGCAACCATCTCCTTGAATTTCATAGTCACATTAGAAAAGCCTAGCTAAGTGCAGCTTAGGTATTGTTTCGCAAGTGGCCTTATCTGAATCCTGGTAAATATGTTAGAATATTAAGTTGGGAAAATATCCCTTTGTTTAATCTAAAATGGAATTTAAACAGATGACTAGAGAATGTAAGCTGAGATTGTTTGATCTCATGTGATTCTTTAAATTATGGTCACATTGTTGTGTTCAGAATTATCCAGCTATCTGGCCTCATAAATGGATGAGTGATGTTCACTGAGAAGAGGAAGTGTACACAATCTGGTTTTGAAAGTGGAAGAGAACTGTGCCTAAGTTAGAAAGACATAAAGCAGAAAAGGCAGAGGGAAATGCAGGCATGGGCACTTGAGTTTGTGTGGCTCAAATACATCTTACCCAATGGCACAAGACCTAACTAGAAATGTCACTCTAAGAAGAGGCTGGGGCCAAGAGAGCCTACAGTTCATTGAGCATCCAGAGATTAAAATATCTCCAAATTAAGTTCCAGTGAATCATTTTAAATTATTTTAAAAGCTCTTTATATTTTAATCAGAGCCTATTCATGACCAGTTAATTTGGATGGCACATTCTAAAATTACTTTCTTCCAATGATGTGTTGTGCCATTGCTGTAGAATGCAGGAACCTCATGGAAGAGGGGATTTGTGAAGTCTGTAGAAGAACCAAGGAGCCGTCGACTTAGTGTTCATTGGTTTATGAGTAGGTTAAGATTTTGTTCTTGCTACCTCATTTAGATAAGATGATGAATAATGCTGTTCTTGTAGAGAGGGTGGGTTATTCCATAGGATGACAAAAGTCTAGCAATGTGCCCAATTCCCCAAATATTCAAGGAAGACTTGATGCTGTAACATTGCTCTCATACTTATGTATTTGGAGTTAGTCTTTGGTTTAGGGAAGTATTGCTTTAGCCGTCTTTGGTAATCTCAAAATCTTTATCCACCATTTTGCTAATTTTCCCTATAATTAGTAGAGTTGCATGCCTGGTTAAGGACAGTTTCTAACTGTATGGAACACTTCCTTAGTCATGAAGCATCATAAAGCTTTCACTTGAGAAGAAAAAATAAGTAGACGGCTATGTGGATTACATGTTGGTCCAAGTAAGACTTTTATGTTTTGTTGTTTTCACTTCAAAGATGATGAAACTGAAACTCAAAGAAGGAAGACCTGCCTGAGGTTACATGTCAATTTAGTGATAGAACTCTAGGCCACCACTGTTACTGATCGCAGTCTTCCTCCTCCGCTCCTCTTTAACTGGAAGAAGAGCCTCGTGCTTAGCCATACCATCATCTCCTTGGAAGCTGTTCCTTTTGCAGTTAACTAAGGTGCAGGGGCTAGTAATGTTCAGTTTTTCGTGCTTTTCCTCTGATATGTTGGCTCAAGATACCAGAATCCATCTGGGATGTTATATTATCCATTAGTTACCCGTCTTTTGCAGGGAAAGAATTAAAACAGGAGAATAAAGAGATGGACAGATGAGTTTTTAAATTATAGTACTGAGGAGCAACTGCTAGTCGAGAAGTTTTTGGCAGTTTGTTAGTATCTCATTTTAAAGCAATAACACACTCAGTTGTATTCAAACACTGAGATAAATGCATCAACCTAAATTCATGGTTTTGTTTTTTTCCATGTAGCTGCTAATTATTGAACATAACGAGGCTTATTCATGATTTCTTTTCTCCTGCTTGATAGCTATAATCCTGTATTTGCGCTGCTGTCATTCCCATGGTAACAGACTAATGTCTGAAGCATAAGATTATTAAATACAGAACAGTATGTTAAAATAAAGCTAAGGTTCTGACTTACAGAGAGACTTTCACACTGGGACAAACTTCAAAAAAGAGAACACTTACACAAAAAGCAATTTACTTGGCCAGTAATGTTTAGTATTCCCATAGCTATTATGGAAGAGAGTTGTTTGAATTATAGCCTCTTCCTTCCCAGCCCATCATCTCCTTTGGCTTTGCAGCCAAGTCTTAATCTGGTGTTTATGATGTCAGCCTGTTGCCATGGGAGTTATTCTGTCACAGATGTATTGTGACTTCACTGCAGAATAGAGGCAGGAGAAAATTTAGGATGAAAGAGAACAACTCTAAAGTTAATCTCCAGCATATCTGTTCTGCAAAGAAGTATTCCCTTCACCTTTATGTGCTCTTAAGGAAAAGTTAGGTAAGTGATACTTTGTCGAAGGCTGGCCCATCATAAATGTCGTGGAAATGTCCAAAATGCCAAAAGCCAGCACTAAGGAAAAAATGTTATGTAGCTCGACCTTAGGTCTTTGATGAGTAGTCAAGATTTATGTTTTTAATCCTATGCTACAGTAATGAAGCACAGCCATGTTTGTAGCACATAAATTGGTGCACCATTTTTTCTGGTTTTCTCATAAGGGACTTTTCTTGTATCTTAAATCTAGTGTGATCACATTCACAAGGACATGCTTCCTGTCTTATGCCCTTTGCTTCCACCACCATTAGCAGCTACATCTTTACTATTCATGGACATGTGGGGAAGATCTGCCAAACTTAGAGGTGTCTTTGAAGCCAAATTTTGTAGTGCTCATAAGCGCGTTGGCATTATGGTCCCTCGGGGGCCCCTTCATCATCTGGTATCTGGGACATTCTCCCATTTGAATGGCATAAAAATAATCTAGACTCTTTCCTAGGGATGAAAGATTTCTGCATATTTAAGCTAACATTTCTGAAGATTTAAGTACACAGGTGACCATGCTGTGTGCATGATGAACTCTTTGAATGCCATGAACTAATAGAACAAATAGAATGCATGTACTTTAAGTCATTTTTTAAAAAAGATGTATGAGATAGAAAGATATATGGAATAGAAGGGGAAGAAAATACTAGGTAATGGGTAAAATCTTTGGGCCATGTTTAAATAATAGGTACAGTTAGAAAATTAGCTGCAACGGGTCTCTTTTTGTATTTGGAATTATAGAGTTTAGGATTTTTCTCTTACCCTTCTTCTCCATCTTTGAATGGGTTTTAATGTCCCTTCCCTTGTTAGAAGAAACACTAAGGTGGTCGAGGCTAAGCAAGTTCACATTCTTCAAACATCTCTTTCTGATTGCTGCCACTTTGTCACTAGAAAGCTTGGAATCTGCATAACCTTGTTTTGAGTTTGTAGTAAGGCTCTCTCTTCTGCTCTCCCACCAAATCAGCATCCTTCTTAAAGGAATGGAGCTGTGCAGTTGAAACTTATGTAAGCATAATATGCCGTGTACCTTTATAATGATTTTTTCTAGTATTTTGTTGAGCCAGCTTCAGAAACAGCAGTATGTGTGCAAATGATTTCCTTTAAAAAGCCAGATACAGATGAATGTATTGGTTTAGTGATTTTTCCTGTCTCTTTCCTTTTCCTTTTTCCTTCCTCTCCTCTTCCTCCTCCTCTTTCCAATCAATTCTCTGGAATGATATCTATGGTAAATCTCAAAGAAGGTGGAAGAATTTGTTTGGTTTCTGTACTTTATGTCAGTGGTTCCTCAAACCAGGGAGCATCAAAAAACCCGGATGCCTGCTTTCATCACCCCCAAAGACTGGGGGTGTGGCCTATGCTTTGGAATTTTTGAAAGATCTCTAAATGACTCTCCTGGCAAGTTTTACAATCCACTGCTTTCTATGTAGTAATGGCTGAGGATTGAAATATCGAGGGCAAGTCTAAATATCACACATGTATTTGATTTTTAAAAATCTGCTGTGTCCCCCTACTCTATGCCAAGTCTCATTTCCTTTGTCATAAATACACACTGTTAAAATAATCAACAAGCTATGACCCACTCATTTTCCCTTTCTTCTGGAATGAACAATGGATGAGCATTAATTACCTCTGATTTTTTTTTTTGACTTTCTATTTTTGTCTTTTTAAAAAATTGACTTCAACATTTTATAAGATTTTGAATCAGGACTATGAGACAAAAAAATCAGATAGCTAAGAGGGAAAAGGACAGAGTTTCTGTTTTGGAAAGTTGATTAGCACTGGAAAATGAACTTTAGTTTTTGACATTGGGTTCCACACCACGCACCGTGTCTATAGTGTGCTCAGCTTGCATGCAAATTGTTTTCCTTAAGCTCTTCATAAATGATGAGATGACATTAAAAGAATAGTTTAATCATGTTTTCATTTTTCAATATGTAACGCTAGAGGAGATGAGGAAAAGTGGATTTCCTCATCTCATAAAACAAAGTAGCTTTGCAATAAAGTTCTGACTAAAACTTAACCCAGCGTTTTTTTCATTTATCTTGCTTATTGCTTTTCACGTCTTCGTGGTTCCTGTAAACATGATTTTCCCTCTGGAGCTAGATACAAAGCAGAAGTTATAAAGGAAAGTGTTGGTATCCAAGCATCTTGCTTCTGATGTTTAGCCTTAAGAAATATATTTGAGCTTAAAAGAAAAGTAATAGGTTTGCTTGAATTTTCTTACTTTTCCTTCACATTCGCTTTTACTGCATCTGTGGATAGCCCTAAAACTTGGTTCAGACAGAGATCTGATGTAATTTCATGAAGCAGTGCTGTCAGATGACTGCAAAGGATGTTCATATTTCTGTGGACAGAGCCTTGTGGATTTCCAGAGAGCATGTGCAGATGTCAAGTCTGAAGGCCTACATCTGCAAGCACAACCATCAGCTTTGTTTTAAATGTTTGGATCTGTTTTAGAATAATCTAAATGATTTACTTTACCTCTACAAATTAAGAAAAAGAACTTGGGTAGTTTTTTCTTCTGACTATCCATAAAGGTTTTTTTATAAATTCAGCATTTTCCTAGTGGATGATTTATCACCGTGGTCAGTGACTCTTTATTAGGCTGATTTATTGAAAAGTCCATTTATTATCAATAATTTTTGTTTATATTCATGGTCAGAACATTGCTAATGTCATAAATGCTTTGTATTTTCTCTTTCATTCAGGCTTGTTCCTCTTTCATAGCTATGTAAGTTAGAAACTAAAACTTACTAAAACAGGTTCTCTGTTAAATTTCATATTGAATTTAAAGAGAAAAACTTTAATAAAGTAATTTTGGAATGAAAGAACCATATAAAGTTATGCAGAGCTGTGGGATTTTTTTGTTGTTTAATCTTTCTTTGCTTTACTCTTCCATGAAATCTTTCTTTTATTTAATATTTTTTTCTGATTCTAAAGGTAGAACATGTTTATTTTAACAAAAAAGAAAATCCATAAGATATAGGTTAAACTAAAATTCACCTATAATCCTACCACTCAGAGATAAATACTCTTGATATTAGTATTTTATGTTTTCCATGCATATTACCTTGCATGGTTTGGATTAGACTCTGCCTGCTTTCATTTAACATCATATTTTATTTGCAGTCTTTTGCTTTTATAAAAATTCCTCAAGCATACATTTTAAAGACTATATAATAATTGATTCTGTGGTGATACCATAATTGACTGAGCTATTTCTCCATTTTTAACTTTTTAGGTTGTTTCCAGAATTTTCCTATTGTGAATAATGCTTTGGTGATCATCTTTATATTTGGTCTTTGTCTGTATTTCAAAGTATTTCTTTGGACTAAGATTTCGCAATGGAAATGCCTATGTCAGAGATAGGGACTTTTTAAAAAATCTCTAAAGTCTTATTTCCAAATTACTCTAGAATGGTTGTTTTAATGTCACTCCTATTGGCTGGAAATTATAATCTTACTGCACTGTCATTGTGTTTCGGAATCTTAGTCTTTTGATCTTTGATAATTACAGAGGAAAAATACAATTTTTAAAATTTCTGTTCATTTGTTATTGGCAAGATTATTTTCCTCCAAATGTTTATTAACCATTTGCTATTCTTTTTAGCCATTGTTTAGGTTCTTTACCCATTTCCGAATCTGTGTTTAAGAATGTGTGTGTATGTATGTGGTGTTTAATCAATGTAAACAGGCTTTTTAGGGTAAAGACAATAACTCTTTATCTGTCATATTATAACTGTTTAAAAATCCCCTGTCTAATTTCTGCCTTTTCTGCTTGAATAAGAAGAGCTTTAAGAAATCATTTAACTAAATGAATGATTCATTCATTTAACTGCCGCTTATTGAGTATCTGTTATGTGCCAGACACTGGCGTATGTTAGTGAACTAAACAAATATCCCACCCACTATAGAACTTACATGGGGGGGTAGTAAGGAATAGGCAATTAATACAATAAATGAGCAAGTTATATAGTGTTTTAAGGGTGACAACAGCTATGAAGAAATAAAGCAGAATGAGAGGGTCTGGGAGTACTAAAGAAAGGGTTACAATTTTAGTAGGATGGTCGGGATGGGCCATAATGAGAATATGACATTTGAACAAAATTGGAATTGATCACTTTTACTTTTGTAGAAGTATTTGTTCTTTGTGCTGATATTGTCAGCAGGAGCTTGCTATTTTGTTTTTTAATAAAACAGATTTGATTCTGTACTATGCAGGTAGGTGATCTCTTTGCTTAGGATAGCCAACCATGAATCACCTTGATCCAGAGCCCTCCTATACATTGCTGGAGGGGTTTGGAAGTTGGTCTTCCTTGAATGCATCAGGAGGATCTCTGCCTTTAATCTGGCTCCGTCAGCTGCAGTGCCAGAGCCTTGACTTCTTGGCCTCTGTGTGTCAGAATGTGCATAGCTGTAAGGAAGTTTTGTAAATGTGAGTTAGGGGTGGAGACAAGAGGTACAACTGGGGTGAGATTTAGTTAACATTTGGTGGGAAAGAATTTAATCTCTCCTGCACTAAGTTGCTAGAGTTATGTTTTCTTTTAGGGGAGAACAGGAAGAACAGTGATAGGAGGGTGTTTCACTTTTCATTATTTAGACGTTGAAATTTCTGAATGTTTTTCCCCATCCTCCTTTCTTTTTCTTTTTTCTTGCCTTTTCCACCTTCTCTTTTTATTTCTACTTCTCTTTCTTGCTTAATTTTAGAATTTAATAATGTTGCTGAGTGTTATTTATGCTGTGATATATCCATTGCAGTTGGTTTTTGGAGCTGTGTTCCAAGGCCATTCATATTTTAGAATGGGACTATGTTTTGTCATTCATCACTCAAGACTGAAAGACCATTGTAACCATTTTGCTGATAAAGAACAGGAAAGTGAAGAAGAAGAAATAATGGTAAACTGGACAGCCCTGAGAGTTGTGTTGCCTTGAATAGGAACATGGGATCATAGAGAAGTTCTTTATTTTTGTTCATTCAAATTGATGAATTCTTTAAATGGTATGCCTAATTGTACTCATTTTTTATAGCTTAGTGCAGACAGGTTATAAGATTCTAGACACTAATGCACACTAATTTCTTTCACAAGTTTAGAGACAATTATTGATTCATAAAACATGACAGGAACTTTGGTAATTGTCAATTGTATGACTATTCTTCTATGCATTCCTATTGCTTTGCTATCGGCAGTTGTTAAATGGATTCAATTTGAAATCTGAATGAGAAATTAGTGTATTCTTATGAATGTGCCTCACATAAATTTTAAATGAAGTGTTTGACTTTTTCATACAAATCAACTTGGCAAAAGAATTTTAATTATTTCATTGGCTGAGTTTATGAGATTCAGTTGAAGTTCAAGATTACTCAAACCAGGGTACATTAAGAAATAAATATAATTAAATGCTTACAAATGTGAAGGTCTTAAACAGGAACTGAGTTGTAATAATTGTTTAATCTAGAAACTTCCTCTTTTGTTTTATCACACACAGTTCTTTTAATACACCCCCCTTAAAAAAAAAAAGCCTGACCTTTTGGCAGTGACTGTGGGAGCCTATTAGAAAATGAATGATGGTGCAGTTTCCGTCTTACTTTCAGCCTTTCGATTAACTAAACATTTCCATGTGATTGTTGTCACCGACTTTTTAAAATCACAGGTGCTTTCTCTCCACCTTCTCCCTCTCTCCCAGCTCCCTTCCCTTATTCCTTACTCCTTTTTTCCCTCTGCGGCTTCCTGTCTCCTTTCTACCCCCTCCCCTTTGCCGTCTCTCGCCCTCTCTCAGTGAACATCACTGAGCCCTAAGTGGAGACAAGTTCTCTGGGCTTTTCCCAATCTGATTGGGCTTGACCAGTCCCGCCTGTAGAATACCCATGTTAACTGGGGCTGAACTGAAGACATTCAGCTTGAATATATATATATATATATATGCTTCTGAGTATCTGAGCAGGGGTGGTAAGAAATGTGGCTCTGTCTCAATAAATTAAAGTTCAGCTCGGGGGTTGGTGAAGCCACTGTCCTGTGCACCATCCTTTTAAGTACCATTGCTCTTCCTCTTCCCTCCTGTGAGATGGGGGAGTGGGATGGGATGGTATGCAGTAATCCCACTGTCCTCTGATGGCCCAGAATAAGGAGAAAAGAGGCATTAGTGGCTCATAAGTGTGCGGATTCACAACTTTAAATAAGTACCGCTAGAGACTGTCTCCTAGTATGACTTCCCTGTCTCTATTTTATTTCTCATCTTGGGACTAAAAGTAGCTCATTAGATTTGGATAACTGAACATCCACAGTTACATATCATTTACTTATAAAACAGGTTTTCCTGAAGAATTTAACTAAATAGAACTTATTTCTATTTACTTCTATTAAGTTACCTTAATAAACCTTTTTTATCATATGATTATTATATAGACATTATATATTTAGAGTGTACAGTAAGCAGAAGGGAAAAAAAATCATCCATAAACCATCTCCTAAAGGCAGATGACTACTGTTGACATTTTCTTGGATTTCTTTCTAGCCCTTTTTGTATGAGTTTTTTTCCTTTTTATCTTTCTACTTAGTTGCAGCTATACTGTATATATCAACTTTAATCCTGTTGTTTCGTTTAATATTATATCATGTATTTCCAATTGTTGCAAACCTTTGTAAACACATTCAAATATTGCATTTTTTTTTTTTTTTTTTGAGACAGAGTCTCACTCTGTTGCCCCGGCTAGAGTGCCGTGGCATCAGCTTAGCTCACAGCAACCTCAAACTCCTGGGCTCAAGCAACCCTTCTGCCTCAGCCTCCAGAGTAGCTGGGACTACAGGCATTTGCTACCATGCCCGGCTAATTTTCTCTATATATTTTTAGTTGGCCAATTAATTTTTTTCTATTTTTAGTAGAGAAGGAGTCTTGCTCTTGCTCAGGCTGGTTTCAAACTCCTGACCTTGAGCGATCCTCCCGCCTCGGCCTCCCAGAGTGCTAGGATGACAGGCATGAGCCACCGTACCCAGCCAAAATACTGCATAATGTTCTTTTGAATTTATATCACATAATTTAATTAACGATTCCCCTGGCTTTTAAAAACTACATGTGATATTTTCAGATTTTTTGCTTTCATAAACAATGCTGTGCCAGACATCTTTGCACATAATAGTTTCTCCACATTTAGGTGATATTTACAGAGGTAAAGTTATGTGATTAGGAGCACTGTGTATGTTATTTTAAATTCACTGGTCTGAGTGGGAGAAGATGTCTTTTGTTTGTTTTATTATTTTGGAAATAATTTTACATTTACTGAAAAGTTGCAAAAATAGTACAAAGAACACCCATATTCCCTTTAAAGCAGTTTGCCTCTTATTGACATTTTGCTCACTCTACTTTACCATTTGCATGTGAACACTCCCTTTGCGCTTCTTCATTCCCTCCTTCTTTTTCTCTTTTCCCCTTTGTCTCTCTGCATTTTTTTCTGAACCATTTGGGGCTCAGTTGCATCTATCATGTCCTTTTGCGTCCAAATACTTCAGAGTGTATTTCCAAAGAATAAGATTTTGTTACGTAACTATGGTACAATTATTAGCTTCAGGAAATCCAACATTGACGTAATACTTTAATCTTATGTCCATATTTCAGGTTGGTCATTTGATCTAATACTCTCCTTTATAGCATTTTTCCCCAGGAGCCAGTCCAGGATCACATATTACATCTAGTTGTTATGTCTCTTCAGCCTCCTGTAAAGGGGAACAGTTCTTCAGGTTTGTCTTTTGTGACACTGACATTTTTAAAAAAAGTATAGTCCTCTCTCCGCCGTTTTTTTTTTTTTTTTCAGTGAAAAGGTCCTTATTTGGGTTTGTCTGATGTTTCCTCATGAAGAGATTAGGGCTATTTATTCCCAGCCAGAATAATCTTTCAGTGACATGTCCTTCTCAGAGTATTACATCCAGAGATCCAGAGGTACCCAATGTCCCTCTGCCCTTCATTGGTGATATTAATTTTGATTATTTGGTCAAGGCATTGCCTGATTTTTCCACTGTAAAGTTACTATATTTACCCTTACAACTAATAAGCAATCTGTGGGGAGGTACTTTAAGATCATGCAAATGTCTTGTTCCTCTTCAAAAATTTTCCCTCAGATTTAACATCTATTGATGATCCTTGTTTGAATCAGTCTTTTCTATGATGATTTTCTAACTGTTGCCCTTTATCAACCTTTACCAGTCAATAGTCAGCATTTTCCTGTAAAAAAGAACTGTTCTTTCCATCCATCCACCCTCCCATTATCTATTTATCTATCATCTTTCTATCTACTGTATTGATTGACTCTTGGACTCCCCCTTATAATGGCTTATTATTTATTACTTTTCTTAATTATGTTGGTGCTCAAATTCTCCTAGATTTAATTATAGTTGGAGCCCCTTCAGGTTTTCTCCTATGTCATTTTGACACACTCCCACTATTTTTGAGCACTCATTTTTTTTCCAGCGTAAGATGTTTTACCCTCATCTTGTATTTTCTCTGCCATAGCCCTGTAGTCAACCATTTATCTGAGGAATTCTTGGCTTTTTATAGGAGAAACGGTATTAGAAATCAATATTGGGGTGTTAGGTGTACTACTTATTAACCAAGTTGATTTGCTTCTAGGCCTTTTTAGGAGACAGGAAGAATAATATATACATATGCACATGTGTGTGTACACATGCACGTGTGTGTACAATACACATATTGATTTGTAGAATTATCTCTTCACAGTTGCTCCTTCCCTGAGTTGACACTAATATTTCCAAGTCTAAGCCATTTCCGCAAGGAATGCTTATCTTCATCCTATAATTTGTTCTTCTTCTTCCATAGTGAAAACCCTGCCTCTTAACACATTTATTCATTTACTGAGTCCTTTAATACACGTAAAAATAGATTCAGAATTGCTTCACCCGTAGCACTACAGAAAACAAATCTATTTTAAAAATTCAGGACATGTTTGCTGTTTTTCCTCCACATCTTCTTAGCATAGAGTAGTAAAAATCAGAGAAGATAACTTATTCTTTTTCTCACCTCTCTTCATAATTTGAAGCATATCTATGATCATTGGCTTCAGTTTGCTTTCAATTTTAGGTTTTTGTTTTTTCCCACCTTTGTTTATTGATTTTACTTTTTGAATATGTAGGACACTAATATGCTTTCCCAATTCAGAACTATATAAGTTATTCTGAGACATGTATTACTGCTGGAAGTCAGCCATTTATTTAAAAGAAATACAGTTATTACTCTTAAAGTTTAAAATCATCCCCTTACTTTATTCTTCTAAATTCTTTTATTTTTTAATCAAGCTTCTTAGGAATTCAAAAGGAAAAAAAGCAACTCTTGATTATTGCAGTTAGCCTTAGCTTTTGGTGTAGTAGAAAGTAAGAAATGTTTGGCTCACAGTTGTGGCAAGTGCCAAGCAGTTCATGACATGTGCTTACTTAGCCCCTTTGTGTGGTGAGATTAACTTCTATGGTTCCATACAGTGTTGCTATCTGGGTTTTTGTTTATTGGTTTGTTTTTTATCTCTGACTCTTACTTATTGGTGATAAATTTCATTAGTTCTCACTCTTCTAGTTTAACTTTGAAAATCTCTGACTGTGGCAGTATCGAGAGGTAGCACCTTTCATAGGTAGTTGGGCCATGAGGGCTCTACCCTCATGAATGTATTAGTCCACTCATGGATTAGTGGATTAATGGGTTAAGGGATTAATGTGTTATCATGGGAGTGGGACTTGTGGCTTTATTCAGAGAGGAAGAGAGAGATCTGAACTATCATGCTCAACCCCCTCACCCTGTGATGCCCTGAGCCACCTTAGGTCTCTGCAGAGTCCCCACCATCAATAATACTCTCACCACATGTGGCCCCTCAACCTTGGACTTCCCAGCCTCTAGAACATAAGAAAAGAAATAAACTCCTTTATAAATAACCCAGTTTCAGGTATTCTATTATAAGCAATAGAAAACAGACTAAGACACGTCTTTTTTTTTAACAGTAAGTCTTAAAATATATTTAATATTATATAAATGACTGACATATACTCCATCTCTATCTACATAGTATGTAAGTGTTCCTCCCACTTAGAGTTGTGGGCAAGATTTCTAGACTTTCTTGTTTAAATATTTAGAATTTGCCATGCAATATTCTTGTTGAAAATTAACAACTGGGGTTTGTGGGATGAAGGGCTTACAACAGTTAATCCTGGATGACTTAATGGGCTGCCAGACAGCTTAAGGTGAAATGGTGTTGCAAGACAGATCTTGATTTGTTAGAATTAAGGGCAGCAACAAACTTCTCAATTGCTCCTTTCATTCCAGCAGGTAATTTTGTTAGAGGTAACACATGTAATCTTAATATCTGAATGTGTCTAGTTTTATCCTGTTCTTATATAGGAAATCCCAGTGTAGAGAAAGAAATAAAGTAGCTTGTACATCAAAGACACTCTAGAGTTAGTGTCCAGGGACTGTCAGCAAGCTCTACTTGCACTTTTGATACCTGTCAGTTGCTACTCATGTAAGTCAAAGAAATTAGAAATGGATATAAAGGGAGGCTACCTTTGTGTAGCCAATTAGCTGGTCTGGGCTGTCTATTTGAATGGTGAAGTTAAGGCTTTATCTACTTGTATTTGGGAGATTGTGAAATCTTCTTGATTAAGTTAGCCCCTGTTCTAATATGTTCCTGAAGTATGTTTTTTTTTTAAATCCATAACATTTTCTTAGCTATAAATTAAAATTTGGTTGGCTTCATATTAGATAGACCTCATATACATTCCAAGGCAAACCTTGGAATATAAAATAAAATCCATGTTTTTGAATGCATATATAATGGAATAATTGAGATGATTCTCAGAGGTATGTCATATTAATGGCATTGGCTGGCCGGCTAGAGACATTGCTTTATTATTGCCTGTTTCAACCCTTACGAGACATGAACAGATGAAGACCTGTATTAAAAGTATTCACACATAAGACAAGGTTTGGAAAATCTTTAGCAGTTTACTCAGGAGCAGCAAATACTATTTCCACAATTTTATATTTTTTAATACGTCAGGTTGTTGAGCCGTTTTTCCAACCTGCATTTAATGTGTCAGTTGTTTCTATCTTGTTCTTTTGAATTTTTTATTTGAAAATCTGTTTTTAAAAAACACATTTAAAAAATAAATATATGCTGTTGTGCTAGCTAGGTGGTAAAAACTAAAATGAGTATGAATGTATGTTTTCTGTAAGGGCTCTGAAAGCGATAATAGGCTCTCTTAAAGCTCTACTGTATAGGGAGGCGAGCGATCCATCAAAGGCACAGTCTTGGATTTGGGTCTTCTATTTAGATTAGGAATGTTAAGAAAGATGGATGGTAAATGTCTTTTAGCTGCATTGTCCCCAAAACATGAAATGAAATCTAAAGACTCTCAAAGAAGGTTTCAATTACACTAGCAAATGACTTGAACAAGGATTGGGTAAGGGGAGGTCACGGGCCAGTGGAATGCCAGTTGTGGATTTATATTGTTTAAAATGAAAACATTATTTCCATTAACCCCTTTCCACTAACACCTCCACCAGAATTATTTTCAGATTGTACGTTTGTAGGTGTTAGTCATACTTGATGGAAATACCTTATCACTAGTGTGAATTGCACAGCCTTTCCACGGGTATATTTCTTTTCCTGTCCAATACGCAACCCAGGGTTTCATTTAGCTAATCCTCTAGAGAGGTGCTGGCATCCTTGTGTTCTCCAGACTTGATTTTTAAAATGTAACGGTAAGCTACCCAGTTGCAAAGAAGCATTTCTAAATGTTTTAATTAAAAACAGAATAAATGGATTCTGTGTTGTGGTTTTCCGTGATAATAGCTAATCAACTGCCAAATCATGCTGTGTACTTGAGTGGAGGGAAGGGAAATTCTAGGTTTAAGGGTGACTCTCAGTGAATTTGCCCTTAACTGTCAGTGTCGGTTTGAGTGTGGGTTTTGCCCTCTCACTGCAAATAGAGAAAAGAGTTGGTAAGCAGAAGATGAAGCATTCTTTTAATGAGTCGGCTATAGTGTGCACTCAGGGCAGACACTTTAAAAGAGCACCATTAATTTGAATAAAACAGGAGAAGGTAGGTACTTTGTACATCCATAAAGCACTGAAGGGGATAAATCCAATTATCTGTTCAATATTTAATGGCCATAAAGTTAAAAATTTTAAAGGCAGTACCTCGGAGACTGCTTAGTCAATTCTGTCCATATTATTTTTGACATTCAAAAGTCAAGGTAGAATAGCCATATTGACGGCGGCGCTCATCACATTGGTCTGCTGATTTAGTGGCAGTGACCCTGGGATTTGTGTTTCTCTACATAGATGAGGATCAGTTGCGTATTTTTTTTTTTAAGGGGTTCTTTGGGAAACCTTGGGGTCTATTGAGCTTCCAAGTGTTTCTTTCAGTCCCTTGCTACTGGTTTTTGGTTTGAAAGGTAACTAAGGATTATTGACTAAAAGAGTTGAAAACAAAAGAACCAGAATAAAGATCAGCTGTTTGGACTTAAATATTGCTTTTAAAGAAAATCAAAGGATTTTTAAAATATATTTCAAGAATTCCTAAGAATCTCTATTAGAAACTCTTAAAAAAATTCCAACTCTATTTTTATATATTTTTTTTGCAGTGTGCATATTTCCTAAGTAAGTTGGTGGGGGGGATCATTTTTAAATTCTGCTACCTTTGTGGATTCTGTCGCCATATTTAGCCATTGATGCAGGTGGGCATTGCTCTAACTGTGGTTCAGAGGCAGCTGAATCATAAAGCTTCTAAGAAAATCGATGCTGTAGTGACAGTTGGAATGAATGTCAGTATGACAGAGTGATTTTGTGATATGGTCTTGAAGCTTTATTCTTCTTGCCTATTAGCTAATATGGGATCCTAATTAGCCATTAACATGCTCTCACCTTGACTCCAAACTATAGAAGCATATCTTACTGCGTTTCAGAGGATGTAACTGCTAGTTACCTTTTTACCTATTCTGTTTTATATATTTCCTTTTGCATTGAATATTCCTCTTTGTACATTTCTGCAATAGAGCCGTATGCTCCCTGGGCATTGGATCACTTTCAACGTGGCTTCAGTTGCCTGTAGCTTTTTATTCATTTATTTACTTATTTTTAAACTAAGACTATATATAGATAAATTTTGACATGATACAGGTTTACTGTTAAAATATTTTAGGAGAATCATGCAGGAAGGCAATTTTAACAGATTAAGGAAGCAAAAGTTAATATATTGCATGAATTATGAGATGATAATATGACTTGTCTTGTTTTAACATATGTCAGAGTTTTAAGAAGGGCCAGCCTATTGTGAGTGCTTTAAGTAGTCTGTGGTTTTCCTTGGGAATGCATACAAAGTCCTTTCCTTTTTCTTCCCTGGTTTGTTTCCCATTTCCCTTGAAAGGTAGGTTTGCTTCGTTTTATTCTATTTCATATGCAAATTCAGCTTATTTCTGTCACATATACAGTCTCTAAGGATGATACTTGCTGAAACCTAAAACCATTTAGCTGTCCCGGATCTTATAGTTTTAAGTAGATTGTTCCTTGTTTTCCTCCCAGTGTCTTGAATGATTTGGCTGTTAAACCAGCAGAGACCTTTGTTTTCTTAGTTTCCTATAAAGGAAATAAAGGTGAGAAAATAATGATTTCCTGGATAATTCAAAGAGAAGATTTAACGTACAAATCCCTAACATGCCACTATACGAGGACTTCCAAATCAGCTTATGTAATAACTCAGCATGACAATTGTTAGACTCATTTATTTTTAAAGAGCTTTTATATGTGATACATAAGAGCCAAGAAGAGAGGGACTTTTAACAACATTCTTGTTGAATATAACAACTCTTGCTTGGAGTATTTCATTTGTTCACTAACTCTTGATCCATACAGCCCTTAGACTGTAAACTTTTTGAGGACAGGAACCCTTTCTTATGCATTTTATATTCCTAGAACGTAGTGTTTCTTCCTTGTATGATTTTTCCCCATATCTTTATATTATCAGTATTATTATTTATATAATATTTTTTAACTTTATTTATTTATTTATTTTAGAGACAGGGTTTAGCCATGTTGCCCAGGCTGGATTTGAACTCCTAGCCTCAGGCAATCCTGTCTCAGCCTCCCAAGTAGCTGGGGCTATAGGTGTATACCACTGCACCTAGCTTGATTTATTTATTTTTTTACCCAAATCAGTATTAGCCATGAAATTACAAGTTGATTGTGCTATATCTTCTTTTAATACATATTAATGTTAAAAGCCCAATTATGTATAGTTTTATTTATGTACCACTTGAAATCATTTCATGTATTGCACTTGAGAAACAGTGCCCCAGCATAACCTTGCACATTCTCAAATTTAGTCACTATTGTTTAATTGTGGAGTGGAGTAAATAAGATTCGTGGACTTAGTATGTCAAGTACCATTTTCAATCTCTTATATTTATATATATATATTTTCTTCATTAATCCTTACGACAACCCAATGAGGAAGATGTCCCTATTTTATACATAAAAAAATGAGGGTCAGAAAGGTTAAGTGACCTTCCCCTAATATCAAACAGTTTAGTAAAAATGAGAGCTGAGATATGAACCTGAGGTCATCTGATTTCAAAGTCTGCGGGTTTTGCTACATATTGCGGATTCGCAGTAATTATTGAATGAACCTTGTGCATTCCTATAATGGTTTGCTTTCCCGTTGTTATTAATATTTCTCTTTGGCTGGAAGAGAGTTGCCACTGAATGGTATTTATAGTTTGTGATTTTCCTCTGGAATTGCATTTTACATAGTCTTGAAAGTTGTCATTACCACCTTCCTTTTAAGGTTTGTATGAAAGGGAGCCTCTTAGCACTGCTCAGAGGAATATGCTAGTTTTTGATTTCGTAAAAGTATCACTAATTAAGAGTTTAGAACAAATATTAAGCTTCTTATTTGAGTTAGAAGTAGCCTCTTTCTCTCCGTAGTTGTTTTTCATTTTATACAGCCTAACCCAGGTTATGCTTTGGAGTAAATCCTGGAGATTATAGATTCTTATCCAAAATGAGTACCTGAATCCCTTTCTCATCATACATGTATGATCATCTAACCTTTGATTACCTCTAATTATGGAGCCTCACTATTTCCTTTTTAACTGTTACTAAAAGGCGAACGAGGGCTTAGGCAGCCAAAATCTTTCAATACTAATTTCCTAGTATTTAAAAGTTGCAGGGTGGCCTTATGTTTGCTTATTCAATTTATTCATTTTGGTGGTAAAGAATAGAAAAAAGTTGTAAAAATATTGTTTGCCTTTTGACAAATTCAGAAAACATTTTCTATTTCCCCTTAAATCATTTGGTTTCCATTTCAGATAATCATTAGGGTTTCATTTTCATTCAGCTGGATAGCATACCCAGAGATTGTTTAATGGGACCACTTACATTGATGGATGGTTTAATATTTTGAAGATAGCACACAGTAGCACTTTTAGGAGAATAATCAAGACTGGCATATGAGGGATGTGAATTGCCCAAGTTCAAAATCAGAGCTGGTGTAAGTGTGGTTTTGTGTAACTTCTCTTCAGCTGTGAAATGACCATTTTATACTTCCTTTTTTCACCTCCACCCCCCACTGATTGTATTCATCTTGGTTTCTTGTCTGACTTATTTACCAAATTCACTTTACATCTTCCAAATTATAGGAAATGGGGAAATAGAGGAACGGCATGTCTTCCTTTTGAGTATAGAGCCTGGCTGCTTTGGTTTGGAGTAGGGAGGGGCTCCTCAGCCCTAGGAATCAATCCGTTTTGAGGGTTGGAACTAGTGCATCTTCATAGCTGACTTTAAATAGGTTGTTTTCACCCCGTTGATCTGGCCTATATCTGTTGATTTTTATCATATAGTCTATACTGTAGGGGGAGGAAGAGGCTGCCATTTTATTATTCCGTCATAAAATTAATTGGTGCCTAAAACAAATATTATTAAAGATACTGTATTTTATAACATACCAAGATGATTGATATAGTTTCAGCATGGAGTTTATATTCTGTGTGTTTATGTCAATAAAGTCGTAAAATCTGGAGGATGAAATAAGTAATAATCTCATTTTTAGTCTCAAAAGGTGAAGTGTATCAGAGGTGGTGACCACACAGTCCTCCCAGTGGCTCAAACAAGTAAATAATTTAACATGTCCACACAACACAGGGCTTTGCTCATTTCAAGAAACTCAATCACTATCCCTTCCCTGTTCAGTGTAAGGAATTTAGCTTTATTGAAGCCAAAAATCTAGTGCAGCATTTTGTCAGTTAGAGAATATTTTGAGCTTCTGTGTTTTGCCTGTTGTTTTTTTATACAAATGTGTGAAATGTTGGTATCACACGAAAACCAGGCTATTTTTGGTCTTCTAAAATGTAACTCCATGGTTCCCATGCTGGACTGAATTTCTTTCTAATGTGCTGTTTTCTTCAACCTAACCTTTCTGTGGGGAGGAGTAATAAGTTTATTGTCAGTGTTGTGGATATTTTAATTGAAGATAAACGAGTTTTCTTTTTAAATGTCTTCAATATTACATACCTTCAGTTTTATTATCCTAATTTCAATAGATTGGCAAAGCCAGATAAGCTTAACAACCCTAACCTGATTCAGCATTCATTACTGCTGCTAAATCAAATAAGACCTGGCTAATGGAAACATGGCTTGTGCAGCCATTCTTCAATTTAATTAGGATATTATACATTATATTGCACTTATATGTGTATACCAGAGACAAAACTTAATAATCAGTTCGGAAACACGCTGCACCCTCTAACTAGAGATATTTATCATTTATTGTGAAATCTCCTCTTGGGGAAAAGTCTTTAAATTATTAAATATCATTATTACTTGAAAGAATGGAAATGGATCTAGCTCACTTAATGTGCCATCAGAGGTTAGGAATTTAGGTCCCGTTCTCTATGGCAGAGATTGGCAAACTTTTTCTGCAAAGGGCAAGATGATAAATACATTAGACTTCGTGGGCCATGCGGTTTCTTTCACAGCTATTCAACTCTGCTGCTGTGGTGTGAAAGCTGCTGCGGTCAATATGTAAACAACTGAACATGGCCGTGTTCCAATAAAACTTTATTTATGGACACCGAAACGTGAATTTTATATGACTTTCATGTGTTGGGATATATTATTCTTAAAAAGTTTTTTTGCAACTGTTGAAAATTTTGAAATGATTCTTAGCTCACAGGCTGTACAGAAGCAGATGATGAGCTGAGTCTGCACCATGAGCCTTAGTTTGTTGACCTGTGTTCTATAGAGTCCCATTTCTTACTGTATTTTTATTTTCTTATTATATATTTATGTACTTTAAAAAATATTTCTTGGCCGGGCGCGGTGGCTCACGCCTGTAATTCTAGCACTCTGGGAGGCCAAGGCGGTTGGATTGCTCAAGGTCAGGAGTTCAAGACCAGCCTGAGCAAGAGCGAGACCCCGTCTCTACTATAAATAGAAAGAAATTAATTGGACAAATAAAAATATATGTAAAAAATTAGCCAGGCATGGTGGCGCATGCCTGTAGTCCCAGCTACTCGGGAGGCTGAGGCAGAAGGATCGCTTGAGCCCAGGAGTTTGAGGTTGCTGTGAGCTAGGCTGACGCCACGGCACTCTAGCCCAGGCAACAGAGTGAGACTGTGTCTCAAAAAAAAAATAACACAGAGTTTGGACTTCAACAAAGCTTTTTTAGGCTGGTCTGCCCATACTAGCTGTGTGATCGTGTATTAGTTATGCCACCTCTCTGAGTCACAGTTGCCTCATTTATGAAATGGGAGAAACAACAGTCCCCTTGCACGGAAATGGTAGGATGAAGGTGGGCATCATAGTGTTGGTTACTGTTGTTATTATGATCACTGCTTCCAACATACGTATTTCCCCACAGCCTCACGAACATTGGGTGTTATCATTCAAAAGTGGTTTTTGTTGATTCCATAGGTATAAAGCAATACTTTATTGCTTTACAAATACTTTTCTGTATTTGTCCACCTTTGTTGCATAATGAGGTTTACATATTTTTCAAGTATTGATTTACTACTCTATGTACTTTTTGTTCTGTGAATTGTCTGTTTTATTTTTTGAACATTTTACCTTCAAATATTTTTGTGGCATTCTTCCAGAGTTCAGTAAGTTTTTTACATTTTTACAATAACTAATACTTATCTGTCATTTATCACACTAGTTCTCACATTCTATTGTTTTCCTCTTTTTCTTAGTTTTGTGGTCCACATTTTCCTTTCTGAGTTTTTTATTGCTTCAATCCTTTAAAAATTATCCTTCTCCCACAGTTGGGTTTATATTTTATCAAACAATTGTGTTTAGGAAGAACTGTCTATTTTATTCTTTAGATTTAATTTTATTCAGTTAAAATCCCAGCTGAGATCTGTTGTACCCTATAATAGAGGTTGGGTAGTTCTAAATGAATTTTTCCAAATTGCTATTCAGTTACTCCGAAGTCCTCACTTAATGTTAAATACTATATTCATTGTTTTATGGTGCATATTTGACACCTGTTAATGTCATATATGCTAAAAGCTATTTCCAGCCTCTCACCTCTGTTCCAATGATAAATACTTCACTTTTGAGCCAGTATCACAGTCTTAAAGATTACTGCTTTGGGCCGGGCGCGGTGGCTCACGCCTGTAATCCTAGCACTCTGGGAGGCCGAGGCGGGTGGATTGCTCAAGGTCAGGAATTCGAAACCAGCCTGAGCAAGAGCGAGACCCCGTCTCTACTAATAGAAACAAAATTAATTGGCCAACTAAGTATATATAGAAAAAATTAGCCGGGCATTGTGGCGCATGCCTGTAGTCCCAGCTACTCGGGAAGCTGAGGCAGGAGGATCGCTTCAGGCCAGGAGTTTGAGGTTGCTGTGAGCTAGGCTGACGCCACGGCACTCTAGCCAGGGCAACAGAGTGAGACTCTGTCTCAAAAAAAAAAAAAAGATTACTGCTTTGTAGCTTGTTCTAATGTGTGGCGAGATGAATCTTTATTACTCTTTAAATATTTTTTTTTGTTTTCTTGATTATTTTTCCACTTGCATCAAAATTGTGTTAAAATTAGAAAATCATTTGGAGCAAATTGTCCTATTCACAAATATGTTGTCTTCCCATTCAAGAGCAGTTCTATAGTGGGCCATTTTACAAATAATACCTAAATTGTGAATATTCCATCAGTATTGCTGAAGTCCTACAACTGCCTCTAATCTATTCTCCCTTTAGTAACAAGGGAGCAATTCTGTCTGCAACATTCAGCGGCTGGGGTAAGCAGAATAATAACCCCGGTCTCCCAAGGATGTCCATCTCCTAATCCCCTAAGAACCTGTCAATATGCTGTCACATGGCAAAGGAGAATTACCGTAGAAGGAAAAATTCAAGTTGTTAATCAGATGACTTTGAAATAGGGAGATTCTCTGGGTGGGCCCAGTGTAAGCACAACAGTCCTTAAAAGTAAAAGAAGGAGGCAGCAGGATAGGTCAGATTGAGGAGACGTGAGAAGGATTCAAACTCACAATTGCTGGCTTCAAAGATGAAGTCAGGGGATCAGGAGCCAAGGAATGAGGGCTGGACACAGGTTATCTCCCAGGCACCCAGAAGAGAATACAGCCCTGCTGACACCTTGATTTTGACCCAGGGAGACCCATGTTGGACTTCTAACCTACAGAACTAGATGATAAATAAATATGTGTTTTAAGCCACTAAGTTTATGATAATTGTTACAGCAGCTATAGGAAACTAATACATGAGCTAAGTAAAAGCTGTGCAAAGGATTCTCCTTCCCCTGACTTTGTTGCTCTCTGCCCTTAAACTTCTTTCCCTGAGGCCAATAAAAGTTAGCAGGCCTGCTCATGGCCCCTGCCTCTTCTGGCTCTTTGAACATAGGGAATGTCTTTCTGGAAATGAGCTGCTTCTGCTTGGTACTTTGTACCACTTTATTCAGTTCTGCTCTCCCACTTTTGCACTTCTACCTTCCTCCCTAAAACACTTGGGGATCTGTAGGTGTTCATAGATGGGGGGAAATGGGAAGAGCTGAAAATTTCATTCCTTTTATCTCCCCACAGTGTTGATGAGATTTGTACAGTTTTCACACCATTTGAGGACTTCCTCAGCCATACATCTTTCCCTTAAATTTCATAAAAGATTTCTTAAAATCACTTGGCAATAGTTTTTATATGTGTGATAAGGTAGCTGTTAGGATGAAAAGCCAAGAGGCCATGTAGCTTGTGGCAGATGGATTTGGAATTTCCACAGCAAATCTATTGTGCCTTTGACAATCAAAATCTTTGGAATCAAAATGCTCTTTCATTTCAAAGTACAAAGTACATTTTTATTTTATGTCATGTATAAAAATGTATAGAAATGCTGATCATGAACCACAGATTGCTGGAAAACCATAGGATGGGACTAGTTTAAGGGGCTGGTCAGAGAAGGGATACAATTTCCTTTTCCTGGGACACATTGGTGGAGGTTGTACTATTGTAACCTCTCCTTTTGGGGTAGCTTACATTCATTGAGCCTTTACTCTGTGCCAAGTGATGTGCTAAATAATTTACACAGATGATCTTATTTGATCCTCACATTAAAAGTTAAGTACCGTGAGTCCCATTAAAGATGAGGAAGCCCATAGTCACAAAGTGAATAAAAGCTAGGATTTGAAGTCAAGTCTATCTGACTGCAGAGCCATCCTTTGACAAGTTGAATACAGTGGTCATGCACTGGGATGCTATTGTTACAGTGATCTGGCTCCCAATTCTAGCTCTGCCACCCTCTAGCTATTTGTTCCTGGGAACATTATTTAACTCCTAGGTCTTAATGCCCTTTTCTACAAAAGTGGAGTAATCGAGAGCTGATGAGAGGAATAAATGATGTAACATAAGTAATCCTCCCATGATGCCCAGCCACAGAGCAGGCACTCCAGAACTGTTCAGTACTATCACTCTGTACTATATTCTACCATCACATTATAACCTGTCCTGCCATCTTTCATATGTGGCATGATAGAAAGAGGCATAAGTAGAAATCAGGCAGTCTGGATTCTTGAGGTTATTGTCACAGTTCTCTTACTATCTCTGTACTTCAAAAAGCCACTGAACCTGTTGTGCTTATTTTGTCTCATAAAACCATGAGAGTAATACTCTGCTTCAAGTATGCAAAGTTGTTCTAAGGATCAAGTGAAATCAGACATATTTCAAAAAAGCAGAAAGTATAAAGGTATAAAGGTGTTATACAGACATAAGGAATCATTCCTTCCTTGACTTTCTAGAGATCAAAGTGTCCGTGTCCTACTCATATTTCTACTCCCATTCCCCTTTCTGAGACCAAGCTTTCTCATTTCTTCTTTGTCCTCAAAGAAAAAGGAGATCAAATGAAGTGAATAACATGGAGAAGAATTAAAAAGTGAGCAGAGTAGGTTATTTGGTGATAGTAAAGAATTGGCCATGTTTTAGCTTTGATAATGACACTCACTGTGGTTTTGTTATATAAAAGGGTCTATCTTTTAGAGACACATATTGAAATATTTACCTATAAAATGATACGCTGTCTGGATTTGCTTCAAAATAATCCAGGGAGGCCGGGTGTGGTGGCTCACGCCTGTAATCCTAGCACTTTGGGGGGCCGAGGCGGGAGGATCGCTCAAGGTCAGGAGTTCAAAACCAGCCTGAGCAAGAGCGAGACCCCATCTCTGCTAAAAATAGAAAGAAATTAATTGGCCAACTAAAAATATATAGAAAAAATTAGCCGGGCATGGAGGTGCGTACCTGTAGTCCCAGCTACTTGGGAGGCTGAGGCAGAAGGATCGCTTGAGCCCAGGAGTTTGAGGTTGCTGTGAGCTAGGCTGATGCCATGGCACTCATTCTAGCCTGGGCAACAGAGTGAGACTCTGTCTCAAAAAAAAAAAATCTACTTCTCGTCACATGTCACAATCTGATTGAGAAATGATTCATTGTTGTTGCATACAATAAGAGAAGACGACACTTCAAAACCACCATTTTTTTTGTTATTTTCAATCAGCTCATGAGGCACCCACTTATCAAGTTTTTTCACCTTTCCAATTTGCTTCAAATGTCAAACAACCATAGAATGGTTGATGTTGAGTTCTTTGGCAACTTGTCATGTAGTTGTAAGAGGATCAGCTTTGATGATTGTTCTCAATTGGCCGTTGTCAACTTCCGATGGCCAGCCACTGTGCTCCTCATCTTCAAGGCTCTCATTTCCTTTGCAAAACTTCTAGAACCACCACTGCACTGTACCTTCATTAGAGGTTCCTGGGCCAAATGCTTTGTTGATGGTGCGAGTTGTCTCCGCTGCTTTATGACTCATTTTGAACTCAGATAAGAAAATTGCTCGAATTTGCTTTTTGTCTAACATCATTTCCATAGTCTAAAATAAATATAAAATAAACAGTGAGTAATAAGTCATTAGCAAAAAATCATAAAGCAAGAAATGTGCATTAAATAAATGATGTATAACATAATCACATTTACTTAAGAATGTATTCCAATATCAAACAGCAAATTTCAACAATGCTAAAACCACAGTCACTTTTGCACCAACTTAATAAGTCAAGCAAGCCAGGAAATTTAAAAAATAAGTTCATCAGTGGATTCTTTTTCAGTGGGAGGAGATACTCTAAAACCCTCTACATTGCTAACTTTACTTACTAGCCTAAAATTAAGGAACAATAAGCCATAAAAAAGAAGAGACATTAAATAGAGTGAGCAAACTCACATCAGCTACTGTACAGCAGGACACTTACTACATAATCAAAATAAACTTTCCAAGAGCAGCCAGTCTGGAGTGTTTATCACTTTATTACCTCTTTGTCTAAGAAGATCTGGATGTCACCTAAGAGCACAGGTTAAAGCAAAGAAATACATTGTGATGTTATCTCCATAGGCAGTTGGATGGTAAATGAGAATAGTACTTAGAATTTACTAAAGGAGTTAAAAGTAATTTACTGAGGGATAATTGAATTTGGTTCTAAGATCACCTGCTTCCTGTAACACAGACAAATAAAATTATCTAACAGAAAAATCAAACAAATAGCCAAAAAGCATACGAAAAAATGTTCAACACAACTAATCATAAGAGAAATGCAAATTAAAACCACAATGAGGTATCATCTTATACCAATCAGGATAGCTATTATTAAAAAGACACAAAATAATAGATGTTGGCAAAGATGTGAAGAAAAGAGAACTTACACCATTGGTAGGAATGTAAATTAGCGCAATCTCTATGGAAAACATTATGGAGATTTCTCAAAGAACTAAAAATAGAACTACTATATGATTCAGCAATCCCACTACTTGGTATTTCCCCAGAGGAAAAGAAATCAATATATGAAAAAGATATCTGCACTTCTGTGTTTATCACAGCACTATTCACAACAGCAAAGATATAGGATCAACCTAAGCGTCCATCAACAGAGGATAGGAGAAAGGAAAATGGTATATATACACAATGGAATACTATTCAGCTGTAAAAAAGAATGAAATAATGTCTTTTGCAGCAACACAGATGGAACTGGAGGTCATTATCTTAAGTGAAACAACTCAGACACAGTAAGACAAATACCAGGTGTTTTCACTTATAAGTGGTCGCTCCCATGGATATCAACTTTTACAAATAAATGCATGGGTGTAGGAGGTAGGGCTGCCAGACCCTCCCTGCCAGACCCTTCTATGCAGGAAGTTTTGCATGGAAGAGGATGCTCAGGTTCTGGCCAGCTAAATCTCTGAAAAGAGATTAAGAAGAAGCCACTGTCAGCACCCTCTTGAGCCTGGCTGGAAGTCTAAAAAAAACAAAATCAAAAGCAAAAAACCTGCCTAATAGAAAATGGGACATAATAATATGTCTCTTTATGTAGAATTAACAAAATAGAAATAAAGTAGACACATATTACAAGATACATGTATATAGCAAACAATTTCCCAAAGCATTTATGTTTTTATACTGCCCCAAATCATATTAGCTTTTTAGTCTGTATTAATACAAGGAATGTTATTCTTTTAAAATATTTAACAGCAAAACAAAAAAAAATTAACTTTTGAGATGATCTCAACAAATAAGTTAGGATCAAAGGTAGGCCATTACCTCTGGCTGAGATATCTGGTGTAAACTTTTGGAATCTTCCATGAGTTGCTGAAGCACAGACGTTAAGCACTCAAAAACCAGTGCAACTACCAAATTAACAGACTAAAAAAGAAAAGCCATTTGATCATCACAATAGATGCAGAAAAAGCATTTGACAAAATCTAACTTCCATTCCTGATTTTAAAAAAACTCTCAGGCAATCAAGGAATAAATGGAAATTTCTTTAATCTGTTAAAGGACAACTCTGAGAAACCTACAGTTAACATCATAATGATGTATTTGCAGCCGCTCCCCAGCGCTAGCATCACCACCTCAGCTCCACCTCAGATCATCAGGCATTAGATTCTCATAAGGAGCGTGCAAACTAGATCCCTCACCTGCAGAGTTTACAGTAGGATTCATGCTCCTATGAGAATCTAATGTCACTGCTGATCTGACAGGGGGTGGAGCTCAGGCGGTGATGTAAGCAATGGGGAGCAGCTGTAAATACAGATGAAGCTTCACTTGCTCGCCTCTGGCTGTGTGGCCCAGTTCCTAATAGGCCATGGACCAGTACTGGTCTGCAGCCCAGAGATGGGGACCACAGATAATACTAATAGACTGAATATCTTCCCCTTAAGTATAGGCACAGGCAAGGAGGAAGTTAAGAGAGTTGAAGCTATAGTTTCAATTTTCTCTGTGAAGGAGGTAATGTCCTCTGCTTACACCCAGTTTTCAGCCTATCACTCTGATACTGTTCATAGATATTGCAGAACTAGGAAGGAAAAGAAAATGAAACACTTGGGTTTGAGCAAGTAATGCAAAAAGCCAATCATGTGTCAGAATTGTTTGAATTTGCTAAGCACCATGGTGCCAAGCACTACACATGACATGATGGTACACCTCAAGGGTTTCTGCTCTCATGAAGCAGTATTTATCAAACTTTAGTATCCATTCAAATCACCTAAGACCTTGTTGAAATGCATATAACTAGCCCCCCTCCCAAGATTCTAATTTGGTAGATCTGGAGTGGAATGTGGGAATCAAGGAATCCACGTTTCAAGAAAGCTTCCCTCAATCCTTGATACTGATGCAGGTGGTTCCTAGACCCTGTTCAGAGAGATACTAGAGTAAGGGCTATAAGACATCAGGATTACAGCAACCTGATATTCCTGGAAAGGCATTGCATGACAATGCTGTCTTCTAGTGCTCAAGCTGCCAGGTTATCTGTTGAAATCATTATAGGCCGCAGAATCACGCTCTTCACACTTTCTCTGCCCTACCTTCATGACACAATTTGATTTTAGACTTCCTCCTTTTTCTCTGGCTGCCTATTGGACAAATTTCCCAGCGGACTAGCTCTGTATTGAGACACGTGAAATTGCCAGAGGAAGGGGCATCTTGTGCCCCACTCACTGCTGAAATCATACTTGCTTCAGCTTCTCTCCACCTTCTTGGCCTATCCCTTCTCTGCTCAGTCTCTGCAGCAGTCCAACAGAGCTGTGCCTGCTCTGGCGATCATTTTCCTTCTTCAACAAGGCTGTATGTGTAGCAAAACCACGTATCAAATGTAAACAAATGTAAATTTGAAAGAGCTAATCCTTCAAGATGGCTCCTAAGTGGCTAACGGGTCTTAAATTTAAAATAAAGCCAAATGGCCATTTGCTGAATAGAGGTCACACACATACTCTGAATTCACCCAAAAACCCACATCTCTGTTCAACTTTGGGACTTCTAGAGCTCACATGAACTAACCAAATCAGAGCTCACCTGCTTCTACCAATCAGGGTTAAGCTGTATCAACCAATCAGAACTAAGTGGGTTTGAATCCTTCTTTTGCTAAAACAGACCTGGTTGTGAACCCAGGCAGGAACTTTTGCTGTAAAACCCCAACCCTCCTTTTGTCCTCTGGAATGCACCAAAGGCTCCATCTTGTTTACAGTGTACTAGAAGAAAGTCTCTTTCCTCCAAATTGCTGTTCAGAAAACTTTTGTTCACACATGTTATATGTGTAATTAAAACCATGTAAGTTAAAACTAATTGTATACAGTGAAAAGATACACTGGTAAACTGGCCTAAATTACAACTGTTTGTATCCACAGTAATTTCCTTTGTACACTCAAAGTGCAGTTGAAAGAGTACCATGATGTCTGACAGCAACAGTTGCTGTAAGTAATTTAAATTGAGCACTATTATCATTTACGGATTTATTCTGTTTAGCATCAAGAAGCAAAGGCCTGCAAGCTTTAAGCTGTTGCTAATCACTTTTGGTTCGGTAACTCCTTGTGGTTATTTTTTTTCCTTTGTATCTTAGTCCTTGTAGCTTCTTGGACAGTAAAATATTTAAATGATCTTTAAATATTTTACACGTTCTCTTTTCTCCCCCACCCCATTCACCAAATTTAGCATCTTTAAATTTGTTGTGATAGAAAACTTTCTTTGGCAAGAGTTGATCACAAGCACAAGGAGAGAAAAAGCAGCTAATAAAGACAGATTTTGAGAACTAAATAGGGCTGGTACCTAACTTCAAAAGGTAACTTTTGAATGCCTTATTGCCCTATTGACATCTACTACTATATTTATATTCAGTTGTGTAACATGCTAAAGTTGAACAATGAGGTATTCAGTGTGCATTTGCCATATCATGGTAAAGTGCATTGGCTATCATGGGGACAGGTGTTAGCCAAAATTTTATCTCTGTGGGAACAGTTAAATTTTATGAAGAATAGAATCAGCAATGTGAATTATTGAAAGAAGATTTCTATAGGAATGCAGCATTTCTGTGCAATATGTCAAATAAAAATGACTTGAATATTTTTTTGCAAGGTAAAACTAAGTCTACATATGATATAATATGTGGCAAAAAATCCAAGCATTTCAAAAAAGCTATTTTTTTTCAAAACACTTCTTGAAAAGGAAATTTTAGATGAACATTTTCCTCAGTTAGCAAAGGTCATTGATGAGCAGGATGATATATGCGAATCGTTTGTAGAATACGCAGCTATTATAGACCTATTCATTGGAGAATACAATTAAAGTTTCACTGACTTTGAGAATCATGACATCACACTCAAATTAGCATTTCAGCCTCACCTAGTTGATGTCACCAAGATACCTAAAGAACTATAGATGAAATTGATCGAGCTCTCAGTAGATGACATTTTAAAGTCATGTTTGATGCTAAGAAAGATTCAATTGAAATATGGAATAATGCAGTAGAATACCCACGCTTTCAGCAAACATGCCCAAAAAATGCTTTCTTGCTTTTCAACCACTTATTGCTGCGAATCTACATTCTCCTACCTAACCCAAATCAAATGACTGATACCCATCTAGAGGATCAACTGAAACTGCGGACCTTCATGCTGCAACCAAATATTCAAATACTTTCCAACAAAAAGCAGACACAGAAAAGCCATTAAGAAGGCTTGTTAACTTTAAAATTAACAAAGTTTAACACATTTTTTTTAATTTTTGAAAATATTAAGTACATACTAGTTAGATTTTTACAAAATAATGTACATTTTTAAGTATATCTAATTGACATTTCTTGAATGTGGTCTCATTTGATTACAGCTCAATTAATGCAGCCTTCCAACATGAAAGGATTTCCCACCCCTGTTTTAGAATATTGGCCTCTGAAGGACACTTAGGGATCATCTAGTGCCTTCTCTCCTTTTCAGATAGGCAAATTGAGGCTAAAGAAGGAAGCGACTTCCCCAGCTCCCAGAAGGCTTACCTTCTGTTTTCCTCTCACCCTCCATCCCTCTAGCCTTCACTTGCCTTGAAGTCAGCCTGGACTCTAAGGGTAGCCATTTAAGTCATGTTACGCCTAGAACCCAGGAAACCCTGACCCTCTTGACCTGCTTTGTCAGTCCCCAAATCTGGGGAAATACCACTGTTTGCATTTACTGAATCATACTTCACTCACTCTCCGGGAGCCTGCCCAATCTACTGCCAAATCTAGTGATTTTCCTGTGGCAGTATTTTCCAAACCAATCCATGCCTTCCTACTTCCTACTGCCGACGGTTAAGTTCAGGCACTCATTGTCTCTCTCCTGAATTATTGACACAGGCTCCTAACTCTTGCCTACCACCAGTTTCTCTGTCCCCACCCCCATCTCTACTGCCACCCCCCATAGAGCTGGAAGACTAACATTCCTAAAGCCAAGCCACCTTATTACTCTCTTGTTCGAAATCTGTCAATGACTCCCTATAATGGACAACATAATCCCCAATTCCTAGACCTGGTATTCAAGGCCTGCTAGGAATTGGTCCTCACTTATTTATCCAGCCTCATCTTCTTCTACTCTTCTTACTGTATCATATGCCCCAAAATAGACTACTAGCCTATTTGCAAATGGAACCCATGTTACTCCTTATCCTTGCCTTCACAATTAATCTAAGAATCAGCTTAAATGTTCCCCCGCCACACAACGAACTAGATATTCTTTCTCCTTCCTCTTTCTTAGCACTTAATTATGATACAATTTTAGAAAGAAATACTTGATTCTTATATTATTCCTACTCAAACTGTAAGCTTCTTGACAGCATGAACCATCTGCTTAATCTCTGATCCAAACAAAAGTCATGGTTTAGCATGCAGCCACTGGGGCAGAGCTGTGCAATGGAAAAATAATGTAGAGCCACATATGTAATTTTAAATTTTCTAGAAGCCACATTAAAAATAAAAATAAAAAGAGGCCGGGCGTGGTGGCTCACGCCTGTAATCCTAGCACTCTGGGAGGCCGAGGTGGGTTAATTGCTCCAGGTCAGGAGTTCGAAACCAGCCTGAGCAAGAGCGAGACCCCATCTCTACTAAAAAAATAGAAAGAAATTAATTGGCCACCTGAAACTATATCAAAAAAATTATCCGGGCATGTTGGCGCATGCCTGTAGTCCCAGCTACT